>CM063604.1:5151439-5174125 GCA_032356905.1 Salix exigua | reverse complement strand
AGACCTTTAAAATACAAAAAATAAACATGATGCAAACCAAGGTTCATATCAAAACATTAATAGCAATTGCATTACGTAATTAACTTCTTAGCATATTTAATATTGCTTTCTTGATGAGTTTTCTGAAATTTTCCTCTTCATCTCCCTTTGTTTTTTGTCCACATTTGCTCCAACTTGAAGGGTTTATCTCAGAAAATCGGCTAATTCCTACAGAAATGTCGATGAAAGATTTTTCGAAAATCCATGACAAGGAGGGCGTATGGCCCAATGAGTGTGAATCGAGGAGGTAAAAGTTTCCAACGCGGCAAAAGGAAAAGGACTTCCCCAATTTTCTGTAGCCAAAAATCCGTCTAACCTCTCCAAGACATTGCCAAGGAATATGCTCTCTCTCTCTCTCTCTCTATATATATATATATATATATATATATATATATATATATATATATATATATATCCAAGTTGGAATATTATCATCATCATTCAAGATCTCCGCATCAATGTAATTGGCTGTGAAAGTCTTCATGGAAAGATCTGCACCCTCATCCTACCAGAGACCAGCTTCGTTCTCACCACTCTCCCTCTAGAATTCATTGCAACTCCATCCCTGAAACCTCATTCTCTGTCAAGATTTTTCACCATGATCAGTAGCTTTCATCCTTCCAAAGAAGTGCTTAGCTCTGGAAAGCAAGACAAGTCCTCGATTCATTGGACCACATAAGATTCTAGGCAGCGTTACCAAACTTGCCATCTATTCATCTGGTATTCCATGTTTAATAACTCTTCATCCTCTTCCACCTTATATATATTGTGTTGGAAGTTTAATAAAGAAAAGTTGGCGAGTGATAGCTATAAACTTAGCTAATATGCTTCCATTGAATCAAAATTTAAGACTTGACGTGTTCAATTTAGAAACTATAAATCAAAAGTTTGATTATTTATTTATTTATTTATTATTATTTTTAAGAATTCGTGACGTAGAAACGTTCTTATGCCAGCCCATGTGATAGAGGATAGTTAACAAGTTTTCACCCAAAATTAAACTTATTAGACAAGAAATTAAATTAGGTGAACTTATTTATAAAGAGTTAAATAGTTGCTGAAAAATATATAAATTGTGTAAGATATTATAAAATTCAAAAAAATAATAATAAAATATTTTTAAATTGGTCTGATGATGCGAATATTAAAAATATTTTAAAAAAATATTATTTAAATGATTCTCAAATAAAAAATCAATAATATATATCCACTATGCTACTTGGTCAAATCAAGGCAGCTGCTAGGAACCTTCAACATGTCGCTCAGAGCTTTCATCCTCTCTCTTCCAAACCAAACGGCCCAAACCCCATCCATCTTTTGACTTTGCATCTTTCCTTCTTCTCTTCATGTCCCTCTCTCTCTTCAAAATCGAACTCAAAATTCTATCTCGTCCCGATCTTTAATGGGTCCGCAGTACAGAAAGCTGTTGTTCGACTCTTATACTAATTGTGCAAACTTCTGTAAGACAGTAGATGATCCGGACGATTGCAATGAAAAGTGCGTCTCTGCCTTCGAGACTTATCAGAACATTGGGAAATGTTTGAAATCCTGTAAAGGACCAACCCTGGAAGATTGTGAATATTGTTTTGATAACAGGGCTGCACCCGCCTCCTCACAGCAACACACGGTTGGCAAGATTGCGTTGATAATGATTGTGTTATCGGCTATAGCTTTTGTTTTTGCTTGTTGTGCTATCTATGTTAAGTTCATTAGACCAAGAAGAAGGAGATCACCATCTCAGCACGAAGATGACGAAGAAGAACAGAGAATTGAGACCCGTGATCAGTTACTTGATCAAGATCAAGGTCCTGTAATTGACCATCCGATTTGGTACATCAGGACAGTAGGGTTGCAGCCATCTGTTATCAGTTCTATCACAGTTTGCAGGTATAAAAATGGCGATGGTCTTGTTGAAGGAACTGAATGCTCTGTCTGCTTGAATGAGTTTCAAGACGACGAGACTCTTAGGCTGCTGCCGAAATGCAGCCATGCTTTTCATATCCCATGTATCGACACCTGGCTTGGATCGCACACTAATTGCCCTTTGTGTCGGGCTCCTATAGTCACCAATAAAGATGAAGCAAGCTCATCACAGTCCAATCTTGGTAATACAAGTGGTGGAGGAGGAGAAACCCAGATTGAAGTTTTGGAAGATGATCAAGAATCTGATAGAGAAATGGGAGGTGGAAATGGTGAACAGAGGATTGGAACAGAGGAGGAAAGTCGATTCCAGAATGAGAATCTGAATGGAGTGGAAGATGGGATACAGAAACTGCGAAGATCGGTTTCTTTAGACTCTCTATCAGCTTTCAAGATAATTCAGGATCTCGCTAATGTTCTTCCTGTAGTGGAATCTGATAGGAATTCAGGTACCAGGAGGAGGGCAGGAATAGAAAATGAATCCACCAGGGAAATCGTTCAAAACAGAGGTGCTGGAAATCAAAACTTGATGAAATTCATGCCTACTTCTTCTTCCCAAACAGGGCCAAGTTCATTGAAGAGGTCACTTTCCTGTGGTGGGAAGTTTATCGTGTCAAGGGCTTGCCGGAACCGAAACTCAGGCCTACCTTCATGATGGTTTTCATCTTTTTCTGGGTTTTCTCAGCCAGGTGAGGAAAATGAAAATTTACATGTTTTGGAACCTCTCAATCTCTCAACAAGATGAAAGATTGGGTCATAGGTTATAATATATATGCAAAAAATACTAATAGAACATAAAGAGCTGAAGTTTTGGACTTCACAACGGGAAAGGAAAGTGATCCAAAATGGGATCATGTTGTGTTTGTCTCTGTTTTGAGCTTTCTGAAAAGAAACATGCAACTGTAAGTAAAACTTATGTTTCAATGAAGTGATTGCTAGTAAACATGCAATTATAAATAGTTTGTGATGAATTTTCTGCAGCAAACCCTAATCAGAACAGTACTTGTTAGCCATTGTCAAATTCGAACTTTGATGTAAATTTTATTATGTTCAATTGTAAGCTATTGAACATGAATTCATATCAAACTGTTTTATTAAGTTAAAATTTTATCATAAGATTCAAGATGTGTTGTTTAAGGTTTAGATAAAATTTCAGGTCAATTAGAGCTCGGAACCTTGCGATATAAGTTAGAACATGTTGTATGAATTTTATTACTTACAAAATTTATATTTTGTAAAGATTATTTTTCTACAGGATGTGACAACTTAGTTTGAAAATTTTATAGTTCTACAAGAAAAGTTGAAGGAAGGCAACAAAAGTTTTTATATTTTGAAATGATTCCTTAAAACTATGGTTGATTATCCTAGACAAATAAAGATACTAAGGGAAAGACAACATCAACAATCAATTTCCTAGCTAGTTAGGTGACAACAAAAATCCTAGTAATTTCTAGGATGAAGATTTCATTGATGTAATGATTTACACTAGTAAATATATCTATCTAGTTTATGTGTTAAATATATTTATCTATCTTCAAGTTTTGGCTAGCTAGAATCCTAGATTAGGTTTTGAACTTATTAGTTTAGGGTTTTGGGGGTCCATTTTATAAGTGAGTCAAACCAACACACATATAAGGATCCATTAGAGTTATTTGAAGTACTATATAAATGTTTTGTGTGCTACAAAACTAGATAGCAGTGAATTTATAAATATAAACTTGTATTTTACGAGATGCAACATGTTTTTTTGTTTTTTTATGGGGACAAAGATCAAATCTGATTTATATAAGTAATCTTATGACATCATTTTATTCAATTCTAATAGTGTCGATGTCTAGAAATAAATTTTCTTTGTATCACACCTCTCAAACCTAATAATTTTCAACTTTATTGGGAGAACATCATATTCATTAATAATTTTCAACTTTATTGGGAGAACATCATATTCATTGAGGGTAACAGGAAATTCACATCACTTCATTCATATTTTTCTTTCCCCGAGACATTTGTGATTCTTCATGCTGAACATTTCTTGTTCATGAGTTGTGATTCTTCATCCTAAACATTTCTTGTTCCTGAGGTATTATAAGAGTACTGATTTTTCAAACTTTGTTATACATTCCCTTATTCCCAAAAGAGAACCGCTCAAATGCATGTTTTAATTCTGTTTAGTACTGTGTTTTTAAATATTTTAGAAAAAAATTTATTTTTATTTTAAATAAAAAATCCAGTGTTTTTAAATTTATATTGATATCAAAAACATATTTTTTTAAAAAACATTATTCTACTATTTTTATAAACACAAAAATTACTTTAAAAAACAACCTCAAATACACTTTTTATATTAGCATCAGTGGCTGAAATTGGCTATATATTCCAATTGCCGACAACATTTGTTTGGTCACCAATCAGCACCACTTCTGCACGTTGCTTCGTTACTGCATCCTCAAAACAGCATCACATGTGGCTCTGCCACCTTGCCAATAATATTTTCTGGGCCACTAATTAGCCGTAATTTACATTGGATTTTGTATGAGCACACGTGGCTGGAATTAACAACATGTAATCAAGATTCACGACAGCTTTAAAGCATCATTTGTCTTAGATTATACGAACAAATTCTTGCTAAAAAAAACCCATAAAAGTTCAAAGAATTGTTCTTTATATTTTATGGGTAGGATGCAGGCAATGATTCCAATTTCCAACAGCCACTGCCAGTTGATGTAAAGGCTAGCCCAGCACCAGAGTGGCAGACAACAAATTCCTTCTACCAACATATTTTAAGATGAATTCATTCCAGGATTACTTGAACCTTGAGCAAATCGACTCCCACTTGATGAGGTACATGCAAACTGATACGCAAAAATCTGATAAACATATATATATATATATATATATATATATATAGCCTAATGTTGAGGCACAAATCAAATACCATAAAGATAATGGAAGAAAATATGCTTCAACATACAAGTCTTGTACTGGAAATCACAGAAAAAGAGTTGTGTAGTCCATGCCTAATCTTGTTTACGGATCAAAGAGGCACCATCAAAATCCTTGAGAACTGATAAACGATTAAGTACCCCTTCAACAATCAAAGTATCATTGACAACAAAGTTGTTTGATTGATTCTTGATTTCGGTCAATGATATGAAGCTCGTCAGACCCCAATCATCCTCAGAGGCATTGAACCACTTACGAACTGCCCAGAAAAATGGAGGATTAATGGTGGGAATAGGAACATACAAGTCCCTACGAAAAGTAAAATAAATAAGCAAACTTGAATATACAAGTATTTGGCAATTTTCAGTTTTACTTAATTGTGTGCTTGGGAAGTTAGGGCATGTTTAGAAGTGTGGTAAATGTTGTTTTCAAAATGTTTTTTTATTTAAAAATACATTAATTTTTTTTTCATTTTAAAAAAATATTTTTATATCAGCTCATCAAAACAATTTGAAAACAATGAAGAAATTAATTTAAAATAAAAAATATAAGAACCTGTTTTTTTTTAAAAAAATAGTTTTTAAACACTCACAAAAACCCTCAAAAAAGAGATTTGAAACCTTGCTAACATGGCAATGATTTCATTGGAAGTGGTAACAAAATGTTCCGGGTCGTCTCCTTGCATCTATTTCTCAATTTGCAAGTCTCATTCCATGGAAAAAAATCACTCTTTTTTTATCCGAAGCGAATACATCAGTACAAGTAAAATCCCCTGCAGTTGCACTGTTGATGCCTAGATGTATAGAAAAGCTAGATTATTTTTTCTAGGCCTGATATAATGAACCAAATGGATTAACTATCTGTCATCGTAAACATGAAGGACCAAGAATTTCAGACTCCACAGCCAATTGTGCAAGGTGCTATAATTTCAGCCTCTATAACCAATTGTTCTAGTAATATTAAGTGAACTCACTGGTTTTCTCATGGTGATGGCTCCGGACTTGATCCCTAATGCGCAGTGTGAATTCCACAAACAGTTTCCATCCAGCATGAAACTTGGTGCAATCATCCAGTCCCAAATATAAAGATAAGTGCTTGCCCCTTTGCTCCATATGTCCGTTCGGAAAGAGCTTTAACTTCCTGAAATCAGAAGGAAGCAATGCATGAATCTAGATATTCAGGTTCCTGATTTGAGACAAGAAAAAAAAAAGATGTCCAGGGTTTAAAATTTATAGCATATACCATTGATGTTGTCCAGCCAAATAAACTTGAGAGTAATAAAACTCTTTTGTCAATTCAGAGAACTTTTGAACCTCCCATGTAAAAGTACCACCTGAAGGATCCTTGATCATGGAAAAATGTTCCCCTTTACCTTCATTTTTGATAACAAAAACCTCCACTCCAAATACACAGGAATCACCAATCAAGTAACCATTTGATGCGTTGTTAAAAATACTTAATGAAAGCATCTGGGGAAACCCCAATTTATTATTTATGGCACTGAATCGCCTCAATCTCCCATCTAACATCAATAAAAGAGTAACTTGAGTTAAATGGACATTCTACTTGAGAAGATTTTCAGCATACATAAAAAGGTATACCTCCAATTGTCAAGTATTTGTCCTGAAGTTGATCATGCACGAACAGCTTGAAGATGGCATTGATTTCCCAACCAGGAGAGAAACCAGTGGTGTCTGCCATTACCAAATACAGAGATATGTAGCCATCTCCATTCCTGCTCTTGTCTCCATTAGGGTAGAGGACCAATTTCCTGCGAACAATAAACAAAGCACAAGTAACTGAAAAGGCACAGCTAGCATTGGTCGTGACTGACACATTGACTACGTACATTTATATGAATCTCAGGGTCAAGGATGCCTGCAATTCTATGAAAATCCTGGCATCACAAATTTACCATTGTTTTAGGAAGAGGCACACCTTTACAACACCTTAGGAGACCTAAAAGTCTTAATAAACTACATTACTGGAGATAGCCCTCTCCTTCCCTAAATCCCAGCTTGAATCTTAGGTTTTTGAATGAAATTGAATTGCAAATCACTTTGTACAGCATAATGTGACATTACCAGCTAAACTAGCTAGCACGCCCACAGTATTTTGTTTTGTGTTTAATGATCCATGGAAACACCAATCATGGAATCGATCTCCTCCATCCTAACCCCCTCCCTCTTTCCCTACTAGGTTTTAGCCCGAGACCTCTGAGAGGAAATTCCAAGTGTCAACAGGGCTTACCCTAAGTCTCACACTTTGATACATAGATGCAGTCTTTTCTTGAAAATTACAGTAGCACTCCAACTTATTTAAAGAAAAGGAAAGGTAATGCGTTGTAACTCACCACTTGTAGCCGCTGGCTTCAAATTCACGAGATTCATAAGAGTTATCTACCATTTCAGAAAGCAACGAGAAGGAATCAATTTTCATGGAGTAGTGGGCTGGTGCTACATGTCTCTCTTCCCTCACAGTATCTGTATAAGCCATGAACATGGCATAAGAGATCGTGCACTTAACGAAAAAGAATCACGAAACAACAAACTTGTTCTAGATGAGTTATCATATAACCTACCAACAGTGACCTTCTCCATGGCTTCCTTTTCTTCTTCTGTTAGTTTCTTTTTCATCACCCCAAGTCCCCTACATAGACAGAAAAAAGTTAAGCATCTTCATCGAATTCTCTTTTATTACACAAAACAAAAGGGACTGGATGCCTCACTGCTTTTTATTTTTGTTGTGTTCATGGTTGAAAATTTCTTCGCTACTTTTTTGGGAATGGAGCAAAAGTAGATATAGCTGTCCATTTTTAAAAGTGTTATAAAAAGTGTATTTTACGAAAATTTTATTTTATTTTTATTTTAAATTATATATTTTTTGTGTTCTTATATTATTTTAATATATTAATATTAAAAATAATTTTAAAAAAATAAAAAATATTATTATAATATATTTTTAAATAAATATAATAATATCGAAAACACTCACAAGCACAAAACGCTATAGAGGTGTTTGTAAAAATGTTTGGAAATAATTTTTAAAAAATAATTTTTTTCTTATTTTAAATTAAAAACTAGTGATTTTTATGTGATAATATTAAAAATAATTTTTAAAAAATAAAATATATATTATTTAATTTATTTTTAAATAAAAATATATTTTTAAAAATAATATCAAGTAATTACATAGTAACACGACTCAAATCCAAGTTATTTGGCTCGATGAAATAGGAGGTTCACCCTTGCGCCAACCCTTGGCAGGTGAGGAGCTTTCACTCGTTTGCTTTTGCTTTTGCATTTGCATTTGCATTTGAAACTTCGCGCGCGTGTGTATATATATATATATATATATATCTTTAAATTTTATTTTTATATTACAAATCAGCTAAAGGACATAGATAGTTATACAATCCAAATGAAACATCAAATGAAGATATGAACAAGGACCAACCAAACTCAAGCAATCAACAAGAGTTGGTAAGTAACTCCTTTGAGCCGCCAAAGGAGCTAAGGTATGTAAGTTCTCATCCTCCGAATTAATTATTGGTAATCCATTTGAGGGAACTAAAACTAGAGCATCCCTTAGAAATATTAGTGGACATTATGTATTTGTTTCTCAAATAGAACCTAAAACCTTTCTTGAAGTCGAAAATGATGAAAAATGGATTTTAGCCATGCAAGATGAGCTAAATCAGTTTGAGAGAAATGATGTTTGGGAACTAGTCCCTAGACCAAAAGATTTATCAATAATAGGTACTAAATGGGTCTTTAGAAACAAAGTTGATGAACATGGGACTATTGTTAGAAACAAAACAAGACTAGTTGCTAAAGGTTATAATCAAGAAGAGGGAATAGATTATGAAGAAACCTTTGCACCAAGTAGCTAGACTTGAATCTATAAGAATGCTATTAGCCTATGCATGTCATGCAAATTTTACGCTCTTCCAAATGGATGTCAAAAGTGCATTTTTAAATGACTTTATAATGGAAGAAGTATATGTTGAACAACCTCAAGGCTTTGAAAATTTTGAATTTCCTAATCATGTTTTTAAACTCAAAAGGCCTTGTATGGTTTGAAACAAGCTCCTAGGGCATGGTATGATAGATTAAAAACATTTCTTATTGAAAATGATTTTAACATTGGCAAAATTGACACCACCTGCTTACTTAAAAGAAAAGGAAAAGATATCTTTATTGTACAAATCTATGTTGATGATATAATTTTTGGTGCTACTAATGAATCTCGTGTAAGGAATTTGCAAAATCCATGCAAGAGGAATTTGAAATGAGCATGATGGGAGAATTAAATTTCTTCCTTGGATTGCAAATTAAGCAAACAAGAGATGGCATCTTCATCACCAAAGCAAGTACACCAAGGATCTTCTAAAAGATTTGGGATGGAACATGTCAAAGATGCCGACACACCCATGGGAACATCTACTAAGCTTGATATGGAGGTATGATCGAGGTATGATAGGTTCTCTTTTATATTTAACCGCAAGTAGACTCGATATTATGTTTAGTGTATGTTTATGTGCACGATTTCAAGCATGTCCAAAAGAATCCCATTTTAGTGCAATAAAAGAATTTTTCGTTACTTGCATGGTACAGCTTAATTTAGGGTTGTGGTATCCGAAGGGAAGTGAAATGAGTTTAATCAGTTATTCGGATGCAGATTTTGCGGGTTGCAAAATAGATAGGAAAAGTACTAGTGGAACTTGTCACTTTCTAGGATCTTCACTAGTATCATGGGCAAGTAAGAAACAAAACTCGGTAGCCCTATCAACAACTGAAGCAGAATATATTGCAGCGGGGAGTTGTTGTGCACAAGTACTATGGATGAAACAAACTCTAGAGGATTATAGACTTAGGTTTGAAAATACTCCGATTAAATGTGATAATACAAGTGCTATTTGCCTATCTAAAAATCCTATTCAGCACTCTCGTACAAAACACATAGAAGTAAGACATCACTTCTTAAGGGATCACATTGAAAAAGGAGATATTGTACTTGAGTTTATAGGTACAGAACATCAACTTGCAGATATTTTTACAAAACCCTTAGCCAAAGATCGCTTTTGCGAAATAAGAAGGAACCTAGGATTTATCCATGCAAATGATGTTTGAATTATGTATACATCAATGGTTATAAGTTGGATTTATTTGATGTTAAAATGTATACACTTGGAGCATAAGAAATTTGTTCAAAAAAAATATTGGAGAATTTAGAAATTCTGGGATGAATCGGTCGACCAGTTCATCAAGAGCAAGTCCAACCGGTGGACTGGTTGAGACAGAAAAACAGAGGATGGCTACTGGAATTTTTTGAATTTTGGAGGAAAATGGTTCTGAACATAATTTTTGGACATAAAGGGTATTTTTGAAGATTAAAGCAAGATTTTATAGTCAAAGTGCAAAACTTTCTATTTTTGCATGTACTGGTCGACCGGTTGAGCCAGAGAAACAGTAGCATTCGCTACTGCCTAAAATTAGCACTTTTAGCCCCTTGATTTCTTTGCCTTTTGGACATAATTTTTACATGAAAAGGCTACATTGTGAGTGGAAAGAACGGTTCAAAAGAGAAATTTGGAAAATTCTCAACTTGGGAGTCAACCGGTCGAACTTACCCCAAGGCAACCGGTCGACCGGTTGCTCGATAGTATAAATACTATCTAGGGTTTCAGAACACACAACATTCAAAAATCCAAAAACACTAACCCCAAATCCTCTCAAAAACCACTCCCAATCAAAACACCCATAGCCTAATTAAAGTCAATGGCACCCCAGAAACGATTAAGAAGGACTGAATCAAGGAGTAAACGAGCCAATGATCCAGCTTCCACATCAGGTGATAATATTCAAAGATTCTTGAGTAATTTCTCAAATAGAGCTATTAGTGTAGAAAGAGGTTTAAGCAATGATCTATCTACTCTAGGTATAGATACTCTATTTGCTGAAATGAGTTGGTACTCATTGTATGAATATAGAAAACCTACATACCCTAAGTTGATGAGAATGTTCTTTGCTAATGTCATCACCCAATTTTGGGTGACTCCCAAAATATACCAAAAATAAAAAAATAAAATAAAAGGGGCCGACATGGGTAGAAAAATCAATGTGCAAATTTTGGTTCTTTTCAAGAATCTAATTGTATATCTTTTGTTCCAAAAAATGAGAGAAAATACAAATTCGAGGTAAAAATTAAGTCAAAAATCATATTATATTTTTTATAGGCCAATTTGATTTAATCATGGGCTAATTCAAAATATTATTATGTTTGAGAATTAATTTAGGGTCCAATTGAAGAATTTAATTAAGTGCAAGGACTTAATTATGTCTTAAATTGATCAAATTAATTTTATTCGAGGCTTAATTGATGAAAAATGAAACTCTTGAATTTTATTCGGGTTCAATTGATAATTTTGGAATTTTGGAGACCCAATTGAATTTTTCCAAGTTAATTGTGCAAATTAAAGGTCAAATTGAAGTTTAATTGTCAATTGAGGGTCGAAATGCACAAATCAAAAGAGAAGGACTAAAATGAAAAAGGCGCCAAAAGTTAAGGTTAAGTTGAAATTTGGTCAGGGTATAATTGCACAAAATTACAAATTTAAATCTAATTGGGGACGTAAGTAATACAATTACAAATTGGAGGATCAAAGTGTAATTATTCATTTACTATTGTCAACAACATGCCGCTTGACCGACCACCAACAAGTCGCAACGACTTGACTTTTCCTTTGCCATTAATTACACCCACCGAAAGCAAGTGTCAATAACCCCTATAAATAAGAGAAAAAAGGAGAACATGATGCCCAGAAAGAGGGGAGATAAACCCGCAAAAACTGAAAAATTGGGAAGAAGAGTTTCGATTCATGAGGGGAACTCGGTCCGAAAAAGGAGGAAAAACCTGCAAAAATAAAAACGATCATCCTCTCTCTCGGCCACTCTCACACCAGCGTCTCTCTCTTTCTCCATCTTCGCCGTCGACTACCAGGCAATCCCTCTCTGCCTTCACTTTCCCTTCACTCTCCCCCTCACTTGAAAACTTCCATCTCTTTTCTCATTCTTCATCTTCTCGGTCGAACAGACCCCTATCTCGCCTCTCTCTCTTCGCTTCCACTCTTCGGTCGGCCAGTCACCACCACCGAAGACCACCCAACCACCTCATCATCACCAGACTCTCCACCACCTCCCCAGCAACGCAGCCACCATCTCAGGAGAGGACAGGAGCGACAGCCACCGTCGCAGCAAGCACAAGCCACCAACTTCCGACGCCCATTCCGACCGCCACGGACCTCCGTTTCCAAAAATACGATGACAGGAAAGACCACCTCGATCTCCTCTACAAGTCTATATCATCAGGTAACCCTCTCGTTAATGTTGGACACTTCGCATGAACAGTGCACATGCACTATTCTTCTTCTTCGTTTTCGGTTTTAAGTTTTTTCTTTTACGATCGGTCAGGTTGACCCGACCCATTCAATGATCGCGGGCTTCGAGCCGTGAGGATGGAAGCCCAACCCATTCAGTCTGGTCGATGACCCATAGTAGTCATATTGCACCCAATAAAAAATAAAAAAACAATAAAAAAAATAAAAAAATAAAAAATATATATTTTTTTAATACTTTTGAAAGACATGTTTATATATATATATTTTTGTTATTATTAAAAATCAAAATACAAATGTTTTCGTGCATACGGTCGAATCCCAAAACTTTTCTCATTGTATTTTTTGTAAAAAATATGTGCATATTTTTCCATATTTTTTAAAACGAAAATTCGGATATCGTAACCGGTTTGCGATTATCCATTGGTATTCGGCCAAAATGTCAAAAATAATTCAACAACCTTTCGGTTTTAGCTTTCGTGGTGTAAATTTACATAGTAAAATACACCCACAAATAAAATATTTTTACGGTGTAAAATTACATTGTATAATACTTCCGTAGATTAAAATAATTTTAACTACGGTGTAAAATTGCATTGTAAAGTACATCCGTGGATAAAACAAAACTTATAACTGCGGTGTAAAATTACATTGTAAAGTACACCCGCAAACACAAAAAAATGTATTTTTTAAAATGCAGTGTAAAAATTCTAACCTAGAAAAAACAATCAAACAACAATGCAGCTTACCTTAGGTAGGGTGCACTGGGGGTGATGCGTCTTCCCCTTGCACAATAAGTCTCCTTACCCTAGACTCTCGCAGACCAATAGGTTCCTAGTAACCTTAATACTAGGTGGCGACTCCCAATATTTATAGTTGTAAATTTTACGACTAATAAACCCCACATTTTCACCGCGCGCCGTTGTCCCCCCGAATCCAGGGGTGAAGGTGGGGCGCGAAGCGCGTCCCAAACCGCTGTCGCGACAGACTAACATGAGGGTTAATGTAGAACCAAGAATAATGAATACTCTACAAGGAATTCCCATTGAATTTGATTGTGCTGAATTAGCTGACATATTGGGCATATCTAATGATGGTCCGAGAGTGTTCGATATTAAAGTAATTCCGACCATTGAAGGGTTTAGCTATGATTATGTTGTTGCACTACACACTGGAAATACTGGATTTGCTCCAGGTGCCAAAATAAAGAGTCAAGATCTTTTGTTGAGACCTAGAATACTCCATAGAATTATTGCTCACAATATCTTGCCCAAAAAGGGGCATTATGATGAAGTTACATTTATGGAGTTATGCTTAATTGATTGTATGATTCAGCGAAGGCCAATAAACCTTCCATACATCTTGATTAGGAATTTGATCTTAGCATACGATCAAAAACAGAAGGCTCTACCTTATGGTCAAGTGTTTACCACTATTTTTGAGATCTTGCTGACGGGTACGGATAAGAGACCGTACTCAGATAAGACGGAGATAAATAACACCACTCTAATTAGGATGAAATATGTGCTTAATGAGCATGGTGAGTGGATTCAAGGGCACCAAGAAGGTGCACATGCTGAGGAAGAGCATGAAGAGGAGGAGAATGTAGCTGAGGATCAGGGTGAAGATGAGTTCACACATTTATTTGAGTCACCACCTCCGGCTTCCTCCCCAGATGAGCCATCTGCGAGTGGCTGGTCTCATAGGATAGAGAGTCGTCTCACGCTCATAGAGACAGATATACGATCCATAAGAGACTCTCACATAGAGATACGGGACTCTCACATAGAGATGCGGGCTGATATACAGGAGATGAAGGCGATGATGGCTTCACTTCTCTCATGGAACCCACCTCCTTCGTGATTTTGTATCATGCATCTCATCTTATTTATGCTGTTATTTAGAGATATTGTATTTATGCTTTTCATTTTGGATATATGTACAATGATATTGAATATTGTGTTCTTATTTATCCACAATGATTAACTTTCTTTTTGTTGATGCCAAAGGGGGAGAGAATATGAAAATATCAAATGCATCAATAATGGGGGAGTAAAATATGAGAATATGAAAAATTTATATGCATATATTTAGGGGGAGAAAAATGAATTTTTCGTGAAATGGCATATGATATTTTTACTTAGATTAAATTGCTAAAAATGTTCAATGTCTCCTATATATTGCATTATAATATTTAGGGGGAGACTCAATTTATTATCTAAGTTTTTTTGTTTATTGTCATCATCAAAAAGGGGGAGATTGTTGACATATAATGTCACACTTATATGTTTTATATATTTTGATGATAACAATAAAAAGAAAATGGACTAATAATATGCTTGGATGAGATTAAGCGATAAACAGGTATTATACAAAGAATACATCAACAAGCATAATGGAGTACACAAAGAAATCATTCCAAGAAGTCCAAGATGCAAGCAAGTGAAGACAAAGAAGAAGTTTTCATTTTAGTGCTTTCATTATGTAAATCTCAATTTCTAACTTGATAGCACAACTTAAAATGAACTCACACACTTCACATTGCATGCATTAAAAGGATTTGATGATTATAGGATTAAGTCATAATCAATCGGTTCAAAAATTCAGAAAAGATAATTTCTCATAATTGCCTTTCTGCATGAACCGGTCGACCGCTTGGTGTATACCAAGTGAACCGGTCGACCGCTTGAAGACAAATTGTCTTTTGAGCTGAACCGGTTGATCGCTTTAAGACGAATTGTCTTTTGAACTGAACTGGCCGACCACTTGATTTGTCCGTTGTGAACCGGTCGACCGCTTGATATGACAGTTACATTAAAACGGCTATAAACGGCTAGTTTCTTTTAGAAACTTATAAATAGGCCTCCTAATTGCAAAACTAAAGACACACAACTTTCATATCTTATATTGAGGCAATTAAAGTGCAAAAACACCTTCATATCATCAATCCTCATTAATACTCATATTTGTGTTTAAATCTTCATATCTTAACACAAAGAGTATTTCTCATTCTCACTACACTTAAACACCTTCAAATATTCTAAGTGTTATCAAGTGAGATAAAGAGATCATAGATCTTCATTTGTAATATCTACACTATTAAGAGTGTATTGTTGTTTTACAAAAACAATCATTGTAATACTCTTGAGAGTTGAGTATAAAACTCTTGATATTGGTGAGGAAACATCACCAAGGAAAAATCTTGAAGAGGGTACATCTTCAAGTGGGAAGAAGGAAAATCTTGAAGAGGGCATATCTTCAAGTGGTGTAAAAGTCTTGGTGTGGATTCATCAAGCGAGATTTGTAATCTTGTTACTTGGACTAGTAAGAGAGTACAATACTCAAGTACGGATTTGTACTTGAATCGTGGACGTAGGCTTGCCGAACCACGTTAAAAACCGAGTTAGCAATCTCTTTCTCTTATCTCTTTACTTTAAAGTAATTGATTTTAGAATTGCTATAATTATTGTATTTACACCTAATTCCCCCCCCCCTCCCTTAGGTGTATAGTTGCCTTAATCCTTGAATAACAGTTTTGTCCTTCATCAGTCGGCGTTTGTGTATTTTTTGATGGGGTGTTTTTAGATTTTTACTTTTTTTTTTAATAGCTGCAATGTGCACAGTGCATTAACAATTCTACCCTCAAAAAAAGACAAAATAGTGCATAGGAGACAGGAGCACCCTCGGTTTTTCCCAAATTTTTGCACAGTGCACTGACGAAATAAGCCCCCGATAACGACAAAATTGTGCACAGTGAACGGGGGCTTCGTCGTCCTTTCTCTCCCGGTATTTTCATAAATACCCTTGGGGGCAGGGTTGTTTGGGTCATTGCACGGGGGGACAGCTGGTGCGTCGTCTGGCCGCGCCAGCGGCGCTCAACGCCAACGCTCCATGGAAGCAACGGGTGCGGTGCCATGCGGTGGTCAAAAATTTCATTCCGCCGGTGAGTATGGTGCGTCTCCTGGTCCTCTATCTCCCGTCGCGGCGCGTGTTAGTCATATATGTCAGGGTAAGTGGCGGTGGCCGGTTTTGTGGCGGTTGTCTCTTTTCTCTCTCCTGGGGGACCAATGTCAGGTCCGATCCCTCATGTGTGTGGTAAGTTAATTTCGGAACCTATACTTTTGATTTTCGGTTTCTTTTTGGTTCCTTCTATTTTTCCGGTATCGAACTTTTTCTTTCTTTAATTTGATCTTCTAATTGCAATTGGTAATATATACAGAGTTTGATTTCAGTTTCTCTTCTTCTAATTTTTTTTATAGAATGGCAGCATTTGATCATTATTTAATTTTTGGTCCTCCAATCATTTTTTTTCCAATTTTATCCTTTAATGAGAATTAATTTATATATGTTATTTTTCATTTTTGTCCTTATTCTTTTAATTTTCTTTTTGATATTAATTCATGTGTTTTTTTTAATGTTTATTTTTTATTGGTATTTATACATCTATGCTTTTAGTTTCAGTGTAACTTTTGTCCATGTATATATAAATGTATTTAACACAACAACAACAAGAACAACAACAATAATAATGATAATAACAATAATAATAATAGTTTTATCTCTCTTACTCTTTTTTTATTTTTTCCCCTCCCGATAATTTGATAATAATTTTTTGTTTTTTTCCAGTAATAACAATGATAGTTTTTTTTTCCTTTTGTTAAAGTTTCTGGGATATTTTTAGTCTTTCATTTATTTTTGTTTCTTTCATTATTAACATAATAATAATAATAATAATCATGATAATAATAATAATAATAATAATAATAATAATAATTCAATTATTTTTCTTGCTTACTCTTTTGTTAATATTTTTTTCCCTCTGGATAATTTGATAATTTTTATTGTTTTTACAATAATAGCAATGATAATTTTTATTTTTTCTTATTTTTTCTTTTTTCTTTTTTTAAAGTTTCTAGGATATTTTTAGTCTTCCATTTATTTTTTTTCCTTTCATTACAAACATAATAATAATAATAATAATAATAATAATAATTTAATTATTTGCACAATAATGATTTTGTGATAACTTTTTTTTCCTATTAAAATATTTTGCTCTGGTTTTGAAAATGTTAGTTCACGCTCTTTTGTGATCTTTCATAACGTAATATCTACATTGTAAAACATGTAATTTATGCTTACGCAATAAACTGTACTTAAATTGTTTTACATTTTATCTCCTAATGTATAACTTTTATTTGGTTATATCATATAAATTTATCGTTGTTGATTTAATCATGTTAAATTATATACACAAAAATATTCGCCGCAACGCGCAGACAATATAGCTAGTATTTAATAAAACATAAAACAAGTAAATATTTCAGTGTGTTCTTGGACATAAATTACTTTGAATTTCAACAATGAAATTATTGTTTTGTCTTTCATTTCTTAAAATTTAACCTTTGATTTTATTTTGGGGGAAATTGGATTTTTTCCACTATAACTATATGTCATTAGCATATTATTTGGTGTGTTTTTGTTCTTTTCATTTTTATTTAAATTTTGAAAATTTTATTATGTTCAATTTTAAGCTATTGAACATAAATTCATATCAAACTGTTTTATTAAGCTAAAATTTTATCATAAGATTCAAGATGTGTTGTTTTACGTTTATGTAAAATTTCAGGTCAATCAGAGCTCGTAACCTTGCGATATGAGTCAGAACATGTTGTATGAATTTTATTACATACCGAATTTATATTTGGTGAAGATCATTTTTCTACATGATGTGACAACTTAGTTTGAAAATTTTATAGTTCTACAAGAAAAGTTAAAGGAAGGCAACAAAAGTTTTTATATTTTGAAATGATTCCTTAAAACTATGGTTGATTATCCTAGACAAATAAAGATACTAAGGGAAAGACAACATCAACAATCAATTTCCTAGCTAGTTAGGTGACAACAAAAATCCTAGTAATTTCTAGGATGAAGATTTCATTGATGTAATGATTTACACTAGTAAATATATCTATCTAGTTTATGTGTTAAATTTGTAATTTATATCTTCAAGTTTTGGCTAACTAGAATCCTAGATTAGGTTTTGAAGTTATTAATTTAGGGTTTGGGGTCAATTTTAGATGTAAGTCAAACCAACACACATATAAGGATCCATTAGAGTTATTTGAAGTACTATATAAATATTTTGTGTGATACAAAACTAGATAGCAACGAATTTATAGATATAAACTTGTATTTTACGTGATGAAACAATTTTTTTTTTTTGCGGGAACAAAGATCAAATTTGATTTATTCAATTCTAATAGTGTCGATGTCTAGAAATAAGTTTTCTTTGTATCACATTTCTCAAACCTAATAATTTTCAACTTTATTAGGAGAACATCATATTCATTGAGGGTAACAGGTCATGTAGTCAAGAAATTCACATCACTTCATTCATATTTTTCTTTTCCCCCACACATTTGTGATTCTTCATACTGAACATTTCTTGTTCATGAGTTGTGATTCTTCATCCTAAACATTACTTGTTCCTGAGGTATATTATAAGAGTATTGATTTTTCAAACTTTGTTATACATTCCCTTATTCCCAAAACGGAACCGCTCAATGCATGTTTTAATTCTGTTTAGTACTGTGTTTCATAAATATCTTAGAAAAAAATTATTTTTATTTTAAATAAAAATCCAGTGTTTTTAAATTTGTATCGATATTAAAAATAATTTTTTAAAAACAACATTATTCTACTATTTTTATAAACACAAAAATTACTTTAAAAAACAACCTCAAATACACTTTTTATATTAGCATCAGTGGCTGAAATTGGCTATATATTCCAATTGCCGACAACATTTGTTTGGTCACCAATCAGCACCACTTCTGCACGTTGCTTCGTTACTGCATCCTCAAAACAGCATCACATGTGGCTTTGCCACTTTGCCAATAATATTTTGTGGGCCACTAATCAGCCGTCATTTACATTGGATTTTGTATGAGAACACGTGGCTGGAATTAACAACATGTAATCAAGATTCACGACAGCTTAAAGCCATCATTTGTCTTAGTTTATACGAACAGATTCTTGCTAAAAAATAAACATAAAAGTTCAAAGAATTGTTGTTTATATTTTATGGGTAGGATGCAGGCAATGATTCCAACAGCCACTGCCAGTTGATGTAAAGGCTAGCCCAGCACCAGAGTGGCAAGCAACAAATTCCTTCTACAAACATATTTTAAGATGAATTCATTCAAGGATTGCTTGAACCTTGAACAAATCGATTCCCACATTGAACCAATTCTGTAATCAAGAAAAAAGTTGAGGGCAGGAGATTGTTTTCCTCTATGATCCTACCGCATGTGAGCGGTGTTGCGATGATTGTCCTCTTGAAACGAGATTTAGCGTGAAAGAGATGGACAAAAAAAATAAGATTTCGTATCTAGAATTACGATTACTAGAAATTTTATTGGTATGCGAAAGCCTAATTTATGAGCTATTAACCTAGATTGATATTGCTCTTCTTTGTTTTACATCAATTTTTATTTCATTCAATATTGGATTTATTGAAGATTCAGTTGCTTAAGTTTTTTCGATTTGTTTTCTATGAGGATAATTCAGCCTCTCATACCAGCTCATAAGTTTTCCATTCTAACTTAGAATGCGTTTGGTATTGCGGTCATCGCAGATCGCACCGCAATTTGGTGTTTAGTTAATAAAAATAAGTGCTTTTTTTGTGTGGGATCCACACCAAATTATATCCAAAACGCCGATTCAAAAAAAGCTGGAAATTGATGCTTTTTCGATTGCGATTGCGATTTCTTATCGTGCCGAAATACATCAAAATAATATTTTTTTATTTTTTAAAAATCATTTTAAAATCAGTTTTATTTAAAAATATATTATAATATTATTTTTATTTTTTAAAAAAATAATTTTATTATCAATTTTAAAACAAAATATTAAATTTATTTTAAAAAAATACTTTTAAAACAAAATGTGAAATAAGCACGAAAGGTATTGGGGTTTTTCTTTATTACTATTCAGAATTTTCCATCTTTAATTTTATTATTATTTTTCAAGCTATTATTTTCCATATATTTTGTTTTTCTTTCTCTCATATACGTTAGTTGGATTGTTTTTTATTTCAGTAAAACCATTAAATCATGTTTTCTCTAAATTTGATTATTCAATTTAATGTAGTCAAATTCCTATAAAAAATGACATATGCAAATTAAATTCATTAATAATAATAATAATAATTATCGTAATAAAGTTAACGCAATCTTAACGTTAACACAATCTCATCTTTATTATCGTTCAACTTTTAATTGAGTGTGATTCTAAAGGGGTGTTTGGGAGAGGTTTTTGAAAAAATTTGAAATTTTTTTATTTTTTATTTTAAATTAATTGTTTTTGTATTTTTAGATAAATTTGATGTGTTGATGTCAAAAATTATTAAATTTACAAAAATTATATATATATATATATATATATATATATATTATTTTAATGTAATTTCACAAGTTAAAAGCAATATGAAAATCTTGGTAACCAAACACCCAAAACTGCTTTTTTTTCAACCTCCAACTCAACCATAATTTTAACCAAACACTTCACTGTTTATTTTGAACCACAAGAAAATCACTTTTTTGAAACTGATTTTTTCAACTTCAATCGCAAAAGCAAAAGGAATGTCAAACACACTCAGACTAGCCTACGATTTTATATTATTGTTTCTTGTTTTATCTTTGTGTAAAATTTTACTCTC
This sequence comes from Salix exigua, assembly GCA_032356905.1. Classification (NCBI taxonomy): domain Eukaryota; kingdom Viridiplantae; phylum Streptophyta; class Magnoliopsida; order Malpighiales; family Salicaceae; genus Salix; species Salix exigua. Next base: position 5,153,108 of record CM063604.1, on the reverse strand, counting down.
ATTCTTTTAATTGCTTTGTTTTCTTTGGATTTGTTTTATAGTTTGATTTTTTAATTTTATTTTTTATCATTTGTTTTTCAATTTCATCTTTAAATACATGGTTTATCGAATATTCAACTTCAGGTTTATTAAATATTTAACTCCTTTATTTTTTTTACTTTGTTTTCTATAAAGATAGTTTAGCCCATGTCACAAATTTACCATGCTAGTTCAAATTGACTCAAACCTTTTATATCATTTTATTTTAATTTATTTTTATGTCAAATTTAATCATAATTGTTTTAAGTTTTCTTTAGATCCTTTTTTAATTTGATTTTTTATTTTATTTTATTGGATTGTTAAGAATTAACTTTAATAATTATTTACATATAACGATTCCGGGTCTTATAACCCCGAGTCATGTATATCAGCAATTTGCTGTTGTTTTATTATATAATTAAATTTATTTAATTTTATTTAACATGATAGGATCCATTACTCGAGTAGCGACTCTTTTTAATGCTTTAGAACACGTTATCTATGCTTGAACATTGTTTTTTGAGTTAAAAAAAAATCTCTCTCTCTCTCTCTATATGATAGCCTAATGTTGAAGAAAAAAAATCAAATACCTTAAAGATAATGGAAGAAAATATGCTTCAACATGCAAGTCTTGTACTGTAAATCACAGAAAAGGAGTTGTGTAGTCCATGCCTAATCTTTACGGATCAAAGAAGCACCATCAAAATCCTTGAGAACTGATAAACAATTAAGTACCCCTTCAACAATCAAAGTATCATTGACAATGTAGTTGTTTGATTGATTCTTGATATCGGTCAATGATATGAAGCTCGGCAGACCCCAATCATTCTCAGAGGCATTGAACCACTTACGAACTGCCCAGAAAAATGGAAGATTAGTGATTGAAATAGGTACAACATATAAGTCCCTAAAAAAGTAAATAAATAATCAAACTTGAATATACAAGTATTCGGCAATTTTCAGTTTTACTTAATTGTGTTCTTGAGAAGTCTGGGCATGTTTAGAAGTATGATAAATGTTATTTTCAAGAGGTTTTTTATTTGAAAATGTATCAAAATAATATTTGTCATCGTAAACATGAAGGAACAAGAATTTCAGACTCCACAGCCAATTGTGCAAGGTGCTATAATTTCAGCCTCTATAACCAATTGTTCTAGTAATAGGAGAAAGGAATATTAAGTGAACTCACCAGTTTGCTCATGGTGATGGCTCCAGACTTGATCCCTAATGCGCAGTGTGAAGTTCACAAACAGTTTCCATCCAGCATGAAACTCGGTGCAATCATCCAGTCCCAAATATGAAGATAAGTGCTTGCTCCTTTGCTTCGTATCTCAGTTCGGATAGAGCTTTAACTTCCTGAAATCAGAAAGAAGCAATGCATGAATCTTTAATGCATTGATGTTGTCCAAATATTAAGGTTCCTGATTTGAGACGAGAAAAAAAAGATGTCCAGGGTTTAAAATTTATAGCATTGATGTTGTCCAGCCAAATAAACTTGAGAGTAATAAAACTCTTCTGTCAATTCAGAGAACTTTTGAACCTCCCATGTAAAAGTACCACCTGAAGGATCCTTGATCATGGAAAAATGTTCCCTTTACCTTCATTTTTGATAACAAAACCTCCACTCCAAATACACAGGAATCACCAATGA
>CM063604.1:5061795-5150939 GCA_032356905.1 Salix exigua | reverse complement strand
GTAATATTGATATTGTTAATAGTTTTGTTGTATTTTTCTATATCCAAGCTCATTCACACATACCCAGATATACGAGTGTCTGTATTCAATGCCTTTCAGATTATTTTTTTATTTTTCAAATTCCTTTTATTCTTATAGTTTTCTTTATCCATACAAAGGTTTTCCAGCACCTTCCGCATTCTTCACTTCTTCAATACCGGTGTCATTTCCCCTGTCAGGTTTCTCTGCATCCTTGATTATGTGCTGTTTGCTTTGATAAGTAAACTTGTGTTTCTTTTCTCTGTTTGAATTCTAAATCTCTTATAGGCTAATCTAGTTTTAGTGCTTAAGAGAGATTTAAGTTAAGCTGATTTACCAGCTGAGGTGTAACCAAAAGCTAAGAGTATTGTTATATAAGATATGGGGTTTATCAGAAGAGGAGAACCATCAGGCCTTATTATGGGTCTGAAGCCATTTTTGCTGCTATTTAGACAAGATAATGTTTGTATTTCTTCCTTTTCCCCTTCAGTAGACGACTAATTTTGAGGACCTAAGTGGAATCAATCAAATCTCACCAATTATCTTGTCCAGTTGCACCACTTGTTGGAAATCTGACTTCAACCTGGATGGTGACATTCTAGAAACCTAAGTTTCAAGCCCATGTAACACTGACTTCTCAACAACTAACACTCGCAACTGGATTGGAGTTGGATAGATCCAAGATAACAGCCAGTGGCTTTCTCATTGATGACTGTAGCCTAGTTTTATCATCTGATGGTTCAAGGTCAAGGGTGGAACAGCACGACTGTGGATTGATTGATGCTCTCACAGTGGCAATATCACGTGTGAGGATATCTGAGCCAGAGAGAAGCAGGTTGTGTTGACCCACAAGCCCTATCCAGCAAGAGTTTTCCTCTAACAGTAAGATTAACAACCTCTGTACAGCATTTTGACCCTGCATTGTAAACATGTTGACTCAGCTGCAGAAAGCTGAGTTTTCCTCTAACATTAACAAACAACGTTATTTTTTTCAACATATGAAGCCTAACATTAAAGCTGTGTGCGATTTTGAGTTGCAGAACCACTTTGTCTCTGTCAATCTTTGTCTGTTTTGATTTTGGTTCTTTAACTAAATGTACTCTATTGGGTGGAAATCTTGGGATCTAGTAGTTGATTTTGAGTAGACTCCAGAAAGTGGTGGGGGAGACACCAAACCAATATTGTATTAACTTGAAAGAAACATTAAACATGGAAATCATTAGAAGTAACTTCAGGTTGCAGTTTTTATTAGTACCTTTGGATCTTCTCATTCTGTACATCTTGCTCTCACTCTGTCAACTTTTATTTTCTTCCATGACTTTCAATTTACCATGACTTCGGCTGAAACTTGTTAATTATATGCAACTGAATTGCATAAAAAGAATTATATGAAATAGCCAATGGATAAAGTAGTAGTAGGAATCATAATTGTGTGGACTTTTGTACTGGAAATCTGCTTTCAGAAGTCAAGAAAACAGTAAAATACTGCATGGCTGGTACTCATCCATGGAATTCTAGTTTTAAGTCGAATACCAGGGCCATAAGTTTCAACGCCAACAGATAAACAATTGAACGAAAATGTTAAATGTAATATGTACAGTCCATTGATCTTTACCCTTCTTGATTCTTATAAATTGGGGCTAGGTTAGGATTTTTGCAGAAACTGCATATGCAAGTTATTTCACTTTTCTAAATCAATGCAGCAAGTTAAAGACTTGCAGTCACATGATTCAGCTTTTGAGATTAGTAAAAGAGTGAAGAAATTATGCAGAGAAGAAGAGAGATAGAGAGTTCATAGAGAGAAGGAAATTTTGAATTTATTCTGTTGTAATATTTCTACACACACATACTGTGTGTTTAGCATCTTTATATACACATTTCAGATATCATATACTACCATCATGTATATTCTAAAATACACTTTCATTATTCTAAAATATACATTCATTTACACTCTAACATCCCTCCCTCAATCTCTTGCTTTGACAAACCAAGCATGAAATTGCAGCAGTGAAAACAAAACACATGAGTACTTAACCCTGTTTAATAGAAATCAGTTTGGAAAATAGAAAGAAGAGAATAGAAAGATGAGTTTGAATTTGATGGAGAAGATTTTGAGATTTTGAGAGATTGAGAAGAAGAAACGAGAGGTAAGAGAAATGATAGAATTTGTTTGAATTTCATTTGTCTACTTAAGTTTTTATTAAGTTTTTCATTTGTTGATGAATTTGAAAAGAGAGGGATGAGAGAAAAGAAATGAGAGGTGAGAGAGATAATAGAATTTTATTTGAATTTCATTTGCCTACTTAAGTTTTTCCGAAGTTGAATTTATTAATCTGTGTAAGAATTCATTTTCTTCTTATGATGATTTTTTTTGTTTGTTTGTTTCTTTTTTTTCTTTCTCGTTTTTATTATTATTATTATTATAACAACTAATCAAAACGGCAGCACAAACAAAACAAACGACACCAGCACACAAAACACAAAATCTAGGTTTCACAGCTTATTCCACTCAGCAGCCGGCTCAGCCTCTTCTCTCTTCTCTGCCAAATCGTTTTTATTCTTCCCCTGTTCCAGCTCCGCCTTGCACGACTTCAGCTGTTACCACGAAGAATCCAACAGCCTGACCACGAACAGCACCGAATGACAACCCAGCTTTCTCTCACAGAGCGACACATACAATTTTTGAAAGAGTTGAAAGAGGCAAAGTTGAAGACGTTATCTCGCAGCCAAGGAGCGTGCGATGCTTTGCAATCTAATCACTGCTGAAGGTCTGAGTGGAGAAATCACGGAAGAAGCCCCAAGAGTAGATGAGATCTAACAGCCTCTGTACAGCATTTTGACCCTGCATTGTAAAAATGTTGACTCAGCTGCAGAAAGCTGAGTTTTCCTCTAACATTAACAAGCAATGTTATTTTTTTCAACATATGAAGCCTAACATGAAAGCTTTGTGCGATTTTGAGTTGCAGAACCACTTTGTCTCTGTCAATCTTTGTCTGTTTTGATTTTGGTTCTCTAACTAAATGTACTCTATTGGGTGGAATTATTGGGATCTAGTAGTTGATTTTTTTAGTAGACTCCAGAAAGTGGTTCTTATCCATCAAATTCTATTTTGAAGTCGAATACCATGGCCATAATTTTCAACGCCAACAGATAAACAATTGAACGAAAATGTTGAAATGTAATATGTACAGTCCATTGATTTCTACCCTTCTTAACTCTTATAAATTGGGGCTAGGTTAGGATTTTTGCAGAAACTGCATATGCAAGCTATTTCACTTTTCTAAATCCATTCAGTCACATGATTGAGCCAATCCTGACCCTTTTCTAATCTTTTGTTTTGTTTTCTTCTTTTGATTTTCTTGTTTCCATCCAACGTCGTTTTAACTTGCAATTGGGAGGTATCTTTTCGACTGAACTCTATAGTTTTTATGCAAGAGAATTTATGAATGATATGGGGATCTGATGATCTAATTTTCTTGTCACGATTTCTCATTTTTGAGAGGGAGAAGTCCCATTACTTTCATGGCTATATCAACTCTAGAACTAAACAGACCAGCAAATCCCACTCTCAAAAAACTTTCAAATTCTAAAAAACGCACGACCATGTCGGTCTTTTGTTTATACTCCCCTAAATTCTCTATCTTCCTTCTAGCCCTTTGTGTTTCTCTCTTCACTCTCTACCACATCCAGTCCCTCCATGCCCGGACGATATCTTCACCCCCATGGTCTTTCATGCACGAATTGGAAAGAGTCACCGACTGCACTCAAGAACACATGGCTGAAAAACTGCGGCAGAAACTGCGGCAGTCTGTTACCTTTCTCCCACTTACGGACCTGCGTTATGCGGGTAAAGCTCTTCAGGGTCACACGTGGTTCATGAGCTCCATGTATGATACTCATGAGGAGGGTGAGGTGCAATATCAGCAATTTCCCTCAGAATCATCAAAACGCAGGGTACTTTGCTTGAAAGGAAAGGAGACACACGATGGTTCTTGGAATTCCTACGCACTGGCATGGCCAGAAGCCTTGCCTTTCAATGCCACACTTCTGAAAGGTCTTACTTTTGTATCATATAACCATTATAACTACGACAACATTTGGCATGGGCTATCAGCTACGGTACCGTTTGTTGCTTGGCAGATAAGAAATGGGTGTGAATCGCCTAGCAGATGGATTCTGTACCACTGGGGTGAGCTGAGGTTCAAAATGGCTCCATGGCTAAGAACCCTAACAGAGGCCACATTTGGTAGAGCCCCATTTATTGAAAGCTTTGAAGGGGTTAGCGATAACCAACCAGTTTGTTTTGAAAAAGCTGTGGTGATGAGGCACAATGAAGGAGGCATGTCCAGGGACAGGAGGATCGAGACTTTTGACCTGATGAGATGCAAAGCCAGGATGTATTGTAATGTAAGCTTGGAAGGTAGAATTCATGAAGCTAGCAAGCAAGGTTTGCCAGTGATTGGCATGACCTTATTGATGAGAACTGGTCCAAGATCATTCACGAATGAGTCCGCAGTGATTGGAATCTTTGAAAAGGAGTGCGCAAAGATAGATGGATGCAGATTGATGGTGGCTTACTCCAACAATCTAACATTTTGTGATCAGGTTAGTAAAATTCTATGTTTATTTTCTCTATTTCATTCACTAGAGCCTAAAACTCATCAACTAGATTATTTAGTTAGTGGGATTTGTGCTCATCCCACTTGAGTGAATGTTATTGACAACCTTAAAGGGAAAAGGATATTAGCAGAGCACTAAGGACTATTGTTTTATTTGAGAGATGGTGGAGGTCATGCTGGCACTTATTCTACCTATATAGAACATGATTAGAAAAAAAAGCGTGACATGAAGGTACAAGACTTGCAAAAGATTTCAAATTCGAATCTAGACGTGTACTTTTTAAACGCTTGAGACAACTAGGATTTTACTTGCAAACTGCGTTTTCAACACAACATAGTTTATACCCCTTTTGTAGTGTTTGACAACTTTAAAATTGATGGTGTGACCCATCAATTTTAAAGTTGCAAACCATGGTTTGCGGAAAGCAGGAAATTTTTGCTTTCCGCAAACCAGCGCCCCCTAAGGTGTGTGTGTGTATTTATAAAAAAAATATAATTTCTGTCTCGCAATTCTAATTTTATTTTGAATGATATTTTACGATTATTTTGGGATCGAAGAGCCCTTCACGTATAAATTTACTTTGGATGAAATTACAAGTAGCTTGATGAAAAAATAAAAACAAGTGTCTAATTTACTTCAATTATTAATTATATATTATTATTATTATAATTATTAAATATTTAAAAAACAAATTTTAGATGATATTGTACCATTGTTCCGGGATCGCAGAGACCTTCACGTATAGATTTAGTTCGTGATGAAATTACAAGTAGCTTGATGGAAGAATAAAAAAAAGTGTCTAATTTACTTGAATTATTAATTATATTTTATTATTATAATTATTAAATATTTAAAAAAATACATATATGTGTGTGTTCTTTAAAGTAATTTCACAAGTTGATAGCAATATGAAAAGCATGATAACCAAACATACGAAACTGTTTTTTATCAACCTCAAACTCAACCACAGTTTTAACCAAACACTTCACTGTTTATTTTGAACCGTAATAAAAGTGTTTTTTATAAAACTGTTTTTTTTCAATCTCAACCACACCAATACAAAACAGGCCTAAGCCTACAAAGTTAACTTTTTAGGAATACTTTATTTATCGAGCATTTCAGAGGGTTAATACTTTATTTGGTTCGGTTTCCTTGCTAACCAAATATACTTTAATTAAATTACTGGCCTGCAATGAATCCAATGCAGTCGTTAAATTATTCTCAGGTGAAGTTGATGAGCTTGACAGACATTCTAGTGTCTCCTCATGGTGCTCAATTAACCAACATGTTTCTCATGGACAAAAACAGCAGTGTCATGGAGTTCTTCCCAAAGGGATGGTTAAAACTTGCTGGTGTAGGCCAATATGTTTTTCATTGGATGGCTAGCTGGTCTGGGATGCGACACCGTGGCGCCTGGCGGGACCCTAACGGCGATGAATGCCCCTACGCCGTAGATGACCGCCGGTGCATGTCAATTTACAAGAGTGGCAAGATTGGATTCGATGAAGCTTACTTCTCTGAGTGGGCTAGAAATGTTCTCAATGAAGTCAAAGCAAGGAAGTTGGAGGAGGCAGCAAACAAAACCATCGCTTCAACTTCTAGTTGTGCTTGCGGCTAGCCAATAACTTGGAAAATTTTCAGGTTTCATTTTCTCCTTTTCAGTGTGTGCTTTGTCATGGGACAACAATATCAAGTCAAGCGAGGCGGTGAAGCAATTTTTCTCCGCAATTATTTTATCTAAAAATTTAAGATATTAGCTGAGATTTAAAATATAATTTATATTATTTTTTAATTATTTTTTTAAGTTAAATTATTTTGAGCTTGAAACTTACATATAGGTCCACACTACCTTGTGCTTTATTTTTATCAAATAGAACAAGGGTTGTGAGATTTGAACTCATTATCACTAGGTCAACAAGACTCTAATATCATGTAATGAAACCATCTCACCTAAAAAATTGAACTATTAGGTGAGATCCCAGAATATAATTTATATTATTCTCAATCAGTTTCACCTTAGAATTAATTTGTACTCAGCTTTGAATTATTTAATTTCTCCGCTCTATTCGCATACATTCCCTTGAATTCAATAAAGGGTATGTTTGGTATTGTGGTTGCTGTTGCGGTTGAGTTTGAGAAAATGGAGTTTCAAAAAAAGTGCTTTTTCTGTGTTTCAAAAAAAGCAGTTAGGTGTTTGGTTAAAACTGTGGTTGAGTTGGAGGTTGAAGAAAAAGCAGTTTTTGGTGTTTGGTTTCCAATTTTTGCAAACTGCTTTTAACTTGTAAAATTACTTAAAAGGGCATTGAAATACACACACATATTTATACATCCATCCATATATATAAATAAATATATATATATATATAACTTCTACAAATAAATTTAAAAATAAATAACAATTTATATTAATGTGAATACTTCAAATAAAATGGAAACATAATTTCATTCTCCCATTAAACTATTTGCAATGCTCTCGCGCACAATATCCATATGGGAATTTCTGCCCAAACTCTGACTAGTTTCACATGTTACAACATCTGGTAATAACTCGTCCGGAATATAATCGGGATTACGATCATATTCAACAAAAACATCATCATGTTGCGATCTTCTTCTAATATAGTTATTGAGTGCCATTGATGCAACAATAATCGCAACTTGTGTTTTGTAAGGATATGGTGGCATGCACTGCAAAATTTTCCACCGTTGCTTCCATACTCCAAATGTCCGCTCTATAACATTACGCAACGATGAATGTGCACGATTAAATACTTCGCGTCGTCCACCTGGTTCACCCCGACGTCGAAACTCTTCTAAATGATACCTCTCCCCTCTATATGGACCTAAATATCCATACTCATTTGGATAACCGGCATCAACCAAATAGTATTTTCCTGCAAATAGAAACAAAATGCAACTTTTAAATTAATTCAATAACAAAATATGAATAATAAGTTATTTAAATTATCGTATCTATAAGAAATTAAAATTGGCAACCTTCAAAGCGGTTTAGGAAATTTGATACTCAGATCGTGTATTGCCTCGAGAAAAATACGTGCATCGTGTGCACTACCTTCCCATCCAGCCCATACAAATGTGAATTGCATGTCAAAACTACAGGCCGCCATAATGTTTTGTGTTGGGACACCTTTCCTTCCAATAAAAGGAATTTGAATTTCCGGTGAAATTGTTACACGAACATGTGTCCCATCAATTGCACCAATACAGTCCTACAAGTATGAAAAAAATTGTATTACAATATAAATATTCAAACAAAATACGGAGCATTGGTGCAAACTATATTAAATGTAAAATTATATAGTTACCTTGAAATGGGGCATAAATCTTCGATTCATCGCAATTTGTATCGGTGTGTTTGTAAAGGCTGGATCAGTTGGTTTGATGATATCTATAGAAAATAGACATAATGCTTTAAGCACTTCTTTCAGACATCTACTGACAGTTTCACCAGAATGCTGAAATCTTTCTTGCACATGTCGATTAGATGCCCCAACTGCAAGGGTGAATAAAAACATTCCAACCTTCTCCAGTACGGACATCCTCCTTGAAAGGTTTAACCCGTAACGCGTTTCCAATTCATAACATAGGCTGAGCAAAGTGTCTTTGTCCATTCGAAACATGTTAACACAGCGTTTCGAATGACCTCTTAAAATGTCAGTCAACCAACGCATCCCTGTATTATACGAATCCATACACGGTTCTTTATTAATATAAGTAACATAATATAGGGTTGATGCGCCAGCCGTGCTTAAAATTATGTTTTCATTGTCATATTTTCTTTGTATAAAAGTTAAGTCATCTTCATCGTATTCGTCATCGTTAGCGTCCTCGCTACTGTCGTCATCGTCACCATCATCGTTGTCGTTCCCACCAGTTCCATCATCGTTAGCGTTGTCGTTTCCTTCGTTGACATCATTGTTAATGTGCGCAATAACACGATCCATAACATTTTCATACTCACCTTCAAAATCCCCGTTTAATAGAGCATTAAAATGTGCATCATCCATATCTACAAAATAAGTCCAAATTAGAGTCACAATATACATTTTGATATTTGGATATTGAAAGCAAGCATGGTTAATCAATATGGTTAGTAATTGAAAATTTTTAAAATATTTGGAAAACATGCGATCAACATATTACTTATGACGTTAGAATCCAATACAAACACAAATATGATAAGCAATTATTCAAACAAAGTGCTAGAATTGCAGTTAAGAATTAGATGAATGTGCGATGGTATTTCTAAGCCAGTGGTATTTCTGTTGTATGTCATTGAGGCTAGCCCACATTTCTCTATTTCTTCGCACTTGTAGAATTTGCATGGCGCGAAACATAAAATTATCGTCATCTGTCGAACCAGGTATTGATTGGAGCTCAGCCATAACTTCCGGAATACTACAGCCTGGCAAGTCTTTATTTGCAGAAGTTGAATCACTCCTACTGGACATGCTGTCGAGAAGCTGCTGCTGAATTGAAACTAGTTGAGCACCAATTCCAGGTGTCTTTTTCTTTCTAGATCTTGGCTCCAGAACATCTCTTTGTTTTCGTTTTCCACTGCTCCTGGTGTTACTACTAGATGATATATGATCCCCCCCAACGCCTCGAGAATTTTCATCATTTCCAAGATTTATATCCTCATGCTCATCTGAGTCCCCGCTTCGTTCCTCCAAATCAGCACCTTGTAGACCAACATTTATTGCATTCAAATCCTCGTCAATGCCAGGTATTATGCCCGACGATGGTGCCCATGCATGTTGTCCGGTAGCGGTGACTCCAGAGAACATTCTATCAAATTTGAACTTCAATGAAGGCTCAATTCCAGCAGTTCTAAATTTTCTAACTTCTTTATTTTCCTACATCACAAAATTAATGCTCTTGTCATTGTCTTCACATAACATAATAACATCAAAGAAAAGTAAGGAATTACAAATACTGACCTGAATTCGTGCTCGCCACCACTCATCACTAGCAGCAATTGTTTTTAGTTCATTACTCCAGCCCACACCAGTTTCACCGATCAACTTATTCCACAAACGCCAGTTTTTTTTACAAGAATCCCATTTATTTTTAAATTGTTTTTTTTCGAACACTACACCCGTTTGCTCTGTAAATGATTTTGCAACATACTTCCATCCAGGTTTATCAAAATGTGAACCCGGTCGCAAACCCATATCAATTGCCCTAATGCATATATCACAAAATATATGCAACTGTTCTGGACTCCAATTAGCTTTCGTAGATGAATCAGCCATGATATGTTCTTAGACTTTGCAAAAACAGTGAAAAATCAACATTACCAACCGGCACTACATAATATAAATGTTTAAATCAATCATGCAAAAAATGAAAACAATAAGGGTTTAAAGAATCACTTAACTAGACCTTAAATTGATTACACTTAACACTTAAATTGTTTTGACATGGAGATTTCCTGTTTTGAACCCCTAAAAACTCTTGACAGATATACATCGTTCTTGACCTAGTACACTCTTTAAAGCCTAGGACAAATATCTAAACACAAAACTTTATTTGGTGACGTTGCATACATTTGTAGTTGGCTGCTTGTTTTCCTAGATTACAAGTTGAACTAAAAATGATGCAGAAAACAAAAACAGTGCAAATCAATTATTATTATTTAAGATAGCTTCCTGCCCCATAATGGAACCCAAAATCTCCTTCTCTCGCAGTACCCAGAAATTAACACTACACAGTCCTAAGTTTCAGAATCGAACAATCTTTTTACATATTTCAATGACAGATTTCAAGAACTATGATTATACAAGTATGAAGAACTATGTGCCACGAAGCCAGAAATATCAATGATTGCCAAACAAAATCCTAAAATGTTTACTCACAATTAAAAAGCTCAGGTAGTAGAGCTTACAGTTAAAATTATCAGCTTTATTGTTCAGTAGCTGCCTGTGGAAGGCTGGCACTCTCAGCATTTTTTAATTTATTTTCTTTCTGAATTACGAATAGTTAGAGATTGTCAGGTCGTGGAGATTGCAGCTAAATTTCCTAGGGAAAAACCAAAAACCCTGCAGCCACAAGCTACCATGCTATCTGATAGAAAAATCCAAAAATCCTGACCCCAATTAACCACCCTGAATTGCCAAATTCTGGAACATTAATCTTCTAGAAAATGTAAAAGGGACAGCATAATCTAAGATTACATCAAAAAAAATCCAACTTATTATTGCACAATGGACAACAAAGAGAATCCTGAATCCTGAAATGGGAAGTGTCTGATTCATAATGGCTACTTGATTTTATTTATTTGGGTTCAAAAAACTGCCCAAGAGAAAGACCCAAACACTAATTGGTTGCAATCTGGTTGTTATACCTCAGCTTATCCATTATCAACTCAAAGTCATCAATAAACAAGAAAATTAACACCCTCTAGACTAACCAATAAAATACACGATCTCTAACATAAAAAAATTCACCCATTTCAGTTCATAGATCTCTAACATCATCCAGAAATAAATATTGATTCACATCCAAAATTCACAAAAGTTCCCACAAATTTACACAGCTAATAATTCTCACCAGTTTCACCCACTTCTTCACCGAGAATTAACAACAATAATTCTCATCAATTTCACCCATTTCTCAACTATTTACAGTGCAATTACAACAATTACACATAAATATTAATTCATCAATTAAACACAAAAAATAATTCAAAATTTCTGTTAAATAGAAATTTTCAAGTTAATTCTCTAAATTTTCAACAATTAAAATTCATATTAACTCAACAATTAAACATAAAAACATCAACTACAGAAGCGGAGAAGTGAGGGAAATACCTGGAATTGTGCAGAGAAGTAGCCGAGGTTGTCTGTGGGGTCAAGGTTTTTTTCGAGAGAGTGCTGTGCAGAGAAGAAGGGGTCTACGTGAGCTGGATTTAAAGGGGTTGTGGGATAAGGTTTTGTGCAGACGAAGATAAGATTTTGGGGATTTTTGGAGAGAGGGATGTGCAGTGAACATGGCCCGTGATGAGGCTTTTGGCAGATAAGAGATTCGACTTTTTGATTTTGAATTTCTGAGAAGATGCCCCTGAATTGCAGAGCGATTCGACTACACACACATTTTGGCAGAGATTCCTTGGCCAATTAACCCGTGAGCTGTGATGGGTGTTTTGACTGGTGATGTGCAGAGAGAAGAGAGTGCATCGAGTTTTCGAAGGAAAGGCCAGAGAAAAATACACATGAAGAAGATGGGTGCAGGCGTGTATGGTTTTTTTGAGAAGATAGGAAGACAGGAAGATCGATTTTTTTGAGAAGATGGTGAACGGTTTTTTTGAGAAGATGGTGAGAAGTGTTGCAGATCTGTGAGCGAGAGAGAAGATGGACGGTGTAGTCGAATAGTGTAGAGTTAATGAGTTTTGAGAAGATGGACGCGAGAGATGAGACGCCGTTTCAATCGGCGTTTGAAAAGCTAAATTTGGTGGGCCCCACACCAAAAAAAGGTGTTTGGATTTAACCAAACACCTTTACATGCTTCCCGTTTGGCAAACGTGGTTGGTACCGCGTTGCCAAACGGGTGCAAAGATGTGACCTTTTCTGTGGTTGAAACGCCAAAATGAGCTTACAATTAGCAAGCCCTGCAACAAAACAAATAGAATGAGACGCACAACGTTACCAGCAGAATTTCATATCTACCACTTCCTCGACAACACTGCAATACCTATCCTTAATGCAAAATCTCTCTCTTTTTTCCCATCTCAAAACTCAGTAGCCATGTCTATCATTGCAAGCCCTGATGTTTCGCTGCATGCAAAACCACCACAAATACCAATTCTATCTATGAAACTGAATCAACTTTATCTTTTCTTTGTACTTTATAAAAATACACGTTTTAATTTAAACTCGAAACATGTCTTTGTGTAGTAAACGATCCTTTTAATCTTTCCATAGAACCAGATTATTGAATTATTGTTGAATAAAAAATATATGTTATTATAAAATAAACTAAAAGAGATCAGGAAAACATTGTAGGTTGTGAGATAGAATATTATGGATTGTAATAGTATGTTTTTGGGATGGTTTTGGTTTTTGGATCGTTCGGGTCGGTTGGTTCACCGGTTTATTCATTTTTTTATACTTATTTGCACAGTTAAATAACGTTTTTGTCTCTCAAAAAAGACAAAATTGGTGTAACCAGGAGGGGCTCCATGGGCATTTCATATTTTTTTTAAATAGCTAAATACTAATTTGCCCTCTAATAAGACAAAAAAACAATTCTGACCAGGAGGGGTGCCACTGGAATTTTTCATTTTTAAAAAATGACTAAATATTAATTTATCCCTAATAAGACAAAATTGAAGATTTGTGGAGGTTTTCCAATAATTGACCACCTTTTTTATTATTATCTTCCGAATGTTGTGCGTGTGTGTTCCACATGTGTCTGACGGTAATTAGGTGAAAGGTGTGGTGGATTACGGTGTCTTAAAATGCCCAACCGGCATCTCACCTGATGCGCTGCTGGGTACTCTTCCTCGTGGTGTTGCGCGTCGTGTCCCACGGTGACCGGTTAAGCGACGTTGGCCGGTTCAAGGTTGTTTTCCCTTTTCTCTTTCCTACATGCTAAAGTACAATACAGGCCCCCGGTTTTATGGTTATTCATTTCATTCTTTGAGCTTTTAATTGTTTTGCATGGTCCTGATATCTGTTATATAATTTTTTATTTGTTTCAATTGGGTTCTTCGATTGAAATTGATTATATATTTATGTTTCAATTTGGTCCTCATTCTTTTAATTTCTGAATTAGTTTTAAATCCCTTAATATAATCAATACAGAGGTTTTGATTGTTTCAATTTTGTCATTTGATTGAAATTGATAATATATTTGGCTTTCATTTTGGCTCTTATACTTTTATTTATATATTTTTCAATTCCTTTATATTTTTCTATTTCTAAAATAGTCTCTATTTTTGTTCATGTTTATATATGTGTGTGTTCTTAGCTTAAGTTTTTAATTTTTATTATTTTTTTATTTATTGAGGTGATATATTTTTCAAAGATTTAGTTCTTAAATTTATGCTTGTGTTAGTGAAATTAAAAATTTATATTTCTATTTTTTTTTCTCTTTGTTCTTTCTTTCAGTATGTTTATTAGTTTTTATTGTTATTTTCAAGTCAAGTGATTTTTTCTCAGCTAATAATTTTTTTGTTTTATCACTTATTATATTTTTTTGTTTGCTCTTTTGTTAAAGTTTTTAGGTTTTTTTAAGTCTTTGTTTTAATTTAGTTTTTTTTTTCATTATTAACACAACAACAACAATAATAATTTTAGTTTTTTTTATCACTTAATATTTTGTTAAATGTTTTTAGTTTTTTTTCTCGGGATAATTTCATAATAGTAGTTATAATTTAATCTTTTGTTTTGACAGTAATAGTAGTTATAATTTTAGATGTTAAGATTTTGATATTGCTATTGTTATAATATGGTGTGTTTATCTGTTTCATTATATCAATTTGTTTTTGAAAAATTTTGCTCTTAAATTTAGTTTTTGTTTATGATTATTTGAAAATTTATATTTCTTATTTTTTTTCCAATGTTCTTTTGTTTAATTTTTTTTATTAGTTTTATTTATTTATTTTCACATCAAATGTTATTTTTTTAGCTAATAATTTTTATTTTTATTTTATTATTTATTTATTTTCTCTTTTGTTAAAGTTTTAAGTGTTTTTTTATTCTTTGATTTGATTTTTTTCATTATTAACACAATAATAATAATAATTGTAGTTTTTTTCTTGCTTCTTCTTTTATTATTGTTTCTGAGTTTTTTTTCCTCAGGGTTGTTTAATGAATTTTATTGATTTAGCAGTGATAATAATGATATTTTTAGATATTAAGGCTTCGATGTTGTTGTTGTTATAATAAAATATGTTGATGTGTTTCATTATATCAAACTTTACATATATAGATATTATATTTTATTTTTGAACTACCAAAATTTATTAATTATTTCAATTTCAACAATTATAAAATTATTTAAGAATCAATAGTTATATTGATTTGTTAAAGAATCAATTTGGAGACCAGAACATTCTCATGATCAGATCAATCAATGAAACCAATCAACCCATGAATGGACCCAGTTTTAAATACAGTGGGTCAAACTCAGGCAAAGTAATATATATTTGGCTGTGCTTTGTCCATATTTGAACCCTTCCACATGAGGTGTTTGAGAAGGACTGAACAAATGCTTTAAAAAAAAATGATTTTTTTTCTCTAAATGAAAAAAAAATCATTTGAAAGTACTATATCAAAAATAGTTTTAAAAAAAATATTTTAATATATTTTTAAATAAAAAAAACATTTTAAAAAACAATCACAAAGTATGATATTGTTTTGCTTTATATGTAGAGGAGTAATTAAAATTTATTTTTTTCCGGTTCAATCTTATTGGTGCGAGTATTATATTTTTATATATATTATTATTTTATTTTAATATTTATTATATAAATATTTTTTGGAAAATATTAATATAGAATTGGGAATTTATATATATATATATATATATATTGTACACAAAAGACAAGTTAGTAATTTTCAATATAGAATATGAAATTTTGATATTTAAAAAATATGACATGATATTAAAAAATTGAAAACATATATAATAAGTTTTGAATTTGGCGTCGTATTTGAATCTTATCTCCTCGTCGCACGCAACTTTGTGAAACAAAACATCGCCAACCACGACTGCAAAACGTTCCCCAAAAGTATTGGGCTAGTGGGAGCTACACCGCACAGTGAGAAGATGAAATTATTGCAGCTCTTGTTTCCATTATCCGACGAGACAAGGAAAGATATAGAGGAGACCACATCGCTTTGTAGCCTTTGATGGCTTAAGGGTTATATATATAAAAGATGAGGAGACCACATCGCTTTGTAGCCTTTGATGGTATGTAAATATCTAGAATAGTCAAGATTTTACTTATTTAATTTGGACTTGCAAAAAATATCTAAAAAGAAATGGAGTTTTGTCAAATCCAATGTCTATGTCTATATATAGATATAGATATAGATATAATGCAACGATACATAGATAAGGAAAGATATAGAGGAGACCACATGTAGTTTATATATATCTCAAGCTATTTATCATCAAATCATATTATTTTATATATATATATTATCAAATCACATTATTTTATATATATATATATAAAAAAAAAATGTGATTTGATGATAAATAGCTTGAGATCTATTCTACTAATTTAAAGTTCGAGTCAAGATAAAAACCTAAATAATTAGAATTTTATTTATTTAATCCGGACTCACAAAGAATATCTAAAAAAATCAGAGTTTTGTCAAATCTCTATGTCTATGTATATATGTATAGATTGTAAAGATATATAGATAAGTATGTCTTGCCAAACCCCAACCAACTAATGGGGACATGCATGTGAAGGGAGTTCGATGGTAACGTGGATCATTTCCCACCACCACCCTTCAAACCCTAGCTGCCCCCTTAATTGTTAAATTCAATCCGGCCATAAAACTGGCTTGGAAAATATAAGATTCCAATGTTGATTTAGACCGGTTTTTATAGTTAAATTGAATTAAATATTGTTTTAGTGAAATTCAATTATGTAAATGGGTTTTGGTGACTTTGCTCAACTCGATTCAAACCTCATACGATATATAAAAAAAATAAAACAATATAGGTTTTGTTTATTAGTGTGTTTGAGTTTGCTTTTTAAAATATTTTTTGCTTAAAAATATATTAAAATAATATTTTTTTTATTTAAAAAAAATTATCTTGATATCAACATATCAAGATAATTTATAAACATCATAAAATTAATTAAAAAGTAAATAAAAACAGTTTATTTTTTTCTCATGAACACTTTTTAAATACAATGTCAAACATGTGTGTTATCTAGATAAAAACAATCACGGTAGATTGTGACCAATGAATTAACCAAATAACTCAGTACAAATGTTTTTCTAGGTCAATATTTAAACCAAGATTGTCAATTATGTTCTGGTTGGTGCTTTGATTTTTCAATTGGAATGGAATATTTCAGTTTCAGAGCGTTTCGGGGTTGTACTGTTTATGTGTGTGTGTAATTAAATGTATTAATTAAAAAAAATAGTTCAAATAAAAAAAAAATTATTTAAAATTGTGCACTTTAATCTAAAAAAACACAATAAAATTATTTTTCTGAATAAAATTATTAGCATATATAATATTACGAGAATATCATCAACAATCTCGCAAGCTTATGATATTCTCTGATTGGTCTAAAATTTTAATATAATATACATAAATATGTCAAGAGACTACTTGTAAAATTTCATTTCAATCTAATGATCGAATTAAAAGATATGATTGATATTGTAAAATTATTCATTATTTAAAAAAAAACGTTATTCGATCAAAATGGAATGGCCGAAACGATTCCAAAATGTTTCGGCTGGTTTTTGGCCGAAAAATACAAAATGAACCGGAATTTAAACCGAGATAAATATGTCATTTTATATCATTTTTTAAGTAATACGAAACCTTTCGACCGTGCCAAAACAAAACAAAATTTACATCCATGATTTAAACAAAGTTCTACGATGATCATGCCAATAACATATATGCATAAAAATGTAAAAACCAAAATGCTCATTTTACGTCCAAATCATTTTTTCTTGATTATGAAGTAAATATTGTAACTCGAAATTTGATGGGAGGGATTAATACAACTACATGAGCTAAAACACATGAGTTTTTCCATGGGGATAAAATAATAAGTCCATTGATGAGATGGAAGTCAAAGATAAGCTTGGCTTTGACTCTCCCTCATCATCTTATATTATAACAATTAATCAAAATTATTTTAGAGTTGAATCGATGGTTAGAAAACTCTTGAGCTTATAGCTTCCGGAATGACAAGTTGAGGTGGGCCTTAACTTATCACTTGTTCGTGATTGAGGGATCATCAATCTCTAGGGTTTGACATATTGTGTGTGTGTGAGGGATCATTAATCCCTAGGGTTTGACTTATTGTGTGTGTACTTTTTTTAGAATCATTCATCTTAAATGTTATTAAATGATTGGTTAAACATTAAAACACAATTGCCACATGATTTTATATGAAAATTACTTTCTTAATACACTCTATATTTGTATTATTTTTTTTAATTTTTTAATTTTGAAAAAAATATTAGATAAAATATTTACATGTTTTTTTATAATTTTAATACAATAATATTTTAAAAAATATTTTTTTAATACAGGTTAAATGATCTATATTACAATATAAAACACAAAATGTAACATAGTAATAGAAAAATATTTCCTTTTCAACCACAAATTTAAACTTATTATTTTCTTTTTAGATTCAAAATCTAGAATCTTCAAATAAGAAAATTATTTGTTTAAAATTGCATTTTAAAACACAAAACGTAACATAGTAATAAAAAAAAAATATTTTTTCAGCCCCATATTTAACTCTTTATTTTCTTTTTAGATTTAAAATCTACAATCTTCAAATAAAAAAATTATTTGTTTAACATTGTATTTTAAAAATATTTATGAAAAAAACTAAATATATATATATATATATATATATTCAAGTCATTTTAATATACTGATATAAAAAATTATTATTTTAAAATACATCATTAAGTAAACAAAATAAAAATATAAAAATATCAAGTGTCTCCGACACAATCATCATTCTCTTAAACAAAAAAAAAACATTTTGCAAAGTCCCTCGTGGATATAATTAATTAAGCAATATTTTAACCATATATTTATATAATATTATCTTTAGAACTCATTTCGTTTACATCCTAGCTTGTTGTGACAGCTTGTCGGAAGATGGGAGAATCCCAATGGCCATCTCCCAATTATTATGTTGGTGTCAATTGATTTTTTTATCATATTTGAAAATTTACATTTATTAAAAATGTAAATTATAATTTTCCCAAATAAAAATTTACAATTGTATATATTATTAGCTGCATATATATAACAAAGATAATTATTTACAATATTACTTGAAAATGTATTCAAATAATTTTTTTTCAAATTTATTTTTAATATCAGCATGTCAAAATAATAAAAAAAATACTGAAAAATCAATTTAAAAATAAAAATTCAAACAAGGTATTATAAATCTATTTTCTCTCTCTAAAAATCTTTTATTTTATTTTCCCTCTCTTTACAACAATCACCCTTTTTCTTTTCATCCCTTTCCTTTTTATTGAACAATCACCCTTTTTATTGTTGGAGATGTCTCAAAAATTTTCTCCTTTTTGTGATAATCGTTTGGTTTGAAGTAATCGATAGACCCCATGCTTTCATGAATCGAATATTTTGAATTTAACGAAAGGAAGACACTCTTTCTATTTGGAAGTTTTGGGACATCTATTTTTTAATATTTTTTTTGATAAAAAATTTTGGAAGAATTATTTTTTAAATAAAAATATATCATAATTTTAAGAGCAACTTTTGATAAAAACAAAATACGAAAATTGAGTGAATATTTGATAAAATTAATAAATTAATGTTGTATTATCATTGAATATTTATGTGCAATTCTTTTTTTAAAAAATCAATATCTATATTAGATTCACATATAATTACTGTTATTATTATCATCATGGCTTATGATTTTATTTTAAGACTATGAAATAATTGGATAATATATTATAAATTATTTTAAAAACAATATTCTAAAATAAATAAAAAAGGCAATGTAAAAATGTTAGGCGTGCATAGCCTAGAAGGAAAGTCCTACGTGCCTATATTTATAGATGAGCTGGCACTCGTCTATTCAAGTTTAATTTTTAAAACTGGCCAGACAATATATTGTCTGTCGAAAAGATTTTGATCATGAATTCAAGTTTTAATATATATTTATTTAATATAATTATCGAGATAATTTTATTTTCAAATCTAAAATACTCTTTGATCAGTCTAGAATATAAAGTGAAACTAAATAAAAAAAAATTAATTTGCATGGTTAAATTTATAAAACTATCTACATTTAACTTCTCCTTCAAAAACAAACATGTCTACATTTAAATCTTTCTTTTTCTCAATGACTTTCTCGTTCTATTGTCAACTCACGGAAACTAAAATATAAAAATAAAATAAAATTTAGTATCAAAACATAAATACCTAAGACTATAGGTGTCAAATAAAAAACATCTTGACAAATTAAAGGACCAAAGCATTTGTTTCTTTCTCTTCTTTTTTTCAAAAAATACACACTATTTATTGAACATTAATTTTACTATTCAAGACACTAAATAGTATGGTTTAATCTGAAATTGTGTCCTGTCTTTTTATTTTCTTTAATTTAATATTATTAGTTTGTATTTAATAATTGCGCTTTTTTGTATTAGGTTTTATATCGATCTTATGAATTTAGTTTTTATCCTTTCTATTTCAACACTTAGCATTAAATCTGTTAGAAGTGGGACTTCATAATTTTATTCAAAAAAATTTCTATAAAATTATCTTAGTTTTATGATCCATGTCGAAGAATTAACAAGTTAAATCGGGTTGATTTAGATTGTTTTTCAGGGGTCACTTTTTGTATTGATATTTGTTTTACCCTTCAACATTGTTTTGGTTGAAAATTAGCATTCATAATTGTTTTATTGTTATTTATTTATTATTCATAAATCATATTTTATCTCTATCATATAATTTAAGTTGTGGATTATAGATTCACCTAAGTTAACTATGTTTATTTTTATGTAGTTTTTAATTGAATATTTTTTCTAAATGGAGTTCATAATTTGTTTGATATTTTTCTATAGGGTTATCATGATCTCACAACTCTAGTCACTGGTTTAACAACTCGGTCCAATTTGTTTTTTTAATTGATTTGTTTTTTAAATTTTACCCTTTAACAACTCAATTTTCTTTATCTATTTATTTTCAATTTTTTTATTTAATATTAAGTTATTTGAAGAATAAAAAATCAACTCAATTGAATATTTTTTATACTGTCTACACTTCACCCTTAAATCTTATTTTCTTTATCAATTTTTTTCGAACACCTTGAAATTTTTATTTAAAAAATTCAAGGCTAATATTTTAATAAAATAAAATTTAAAAAATATGAGGTAATAATTTATAAAAGAGTGATTAATGTAGATTGGATATTAATAATCGCATGAGTGCAAAAAAATAATGCATGTGTATGTTCATAAAATGCTAGCCCCACCTTATCCAATACTTCCAATTACTCCTTCCATGTCTTTCATTGCAGCTTCAACAATTATGTGGCATCCACAAATTTTGGCCTCTAAAATGAAAGAAAATGTTGAATGTGTCAACCCTACCCCATATTTTTTTTTATGATCAACCATATATATAAATATAAATAAGAGGGATAATATATATATATATATATATATATATATATATATATATAT
Source organism: Salix exigua (assembly GCA_032356905.1). Classification (NCBI taxonomy): domain Eukaryota; kingdom Viridiplantae; phylum Streptophyta; class Magnoliopsida; order Malpighiales; family Salicaceae; genus Salix; species Salix exigua. The sequence continues at coordinate 5,129,871 of CM063604.1, read as the reverse complement.
GAGAGGGGCATATACCTCGCCCATATTATTTTCCTTACACAGGGGAAAAAAAACCTTGTCCCAATCCCTATTAAGTTTTTTTCCTAATATTAAAAAAAAATGCAAGTATTTTTAAAGAAATAAGGAAAAATTAAAACCTATATCATTGACACGACTAGTTTATTAACCTCAATTAACTTAACAATATAATTAAAAAGCAATATATACAATAAAAAAAAAAATAACCATAAGAAAATCAATTGTTAATATTATATTCTAGAAAAGAAAAAAGAAAAACTTGTTCAAGACTCAGTTTCGTGTTCACCGTGAACTCCACCCCACTACTAAAAAGAGTTTATCGAGATAATTTTAATGATATTAAAAAAAATTGCATGATGACATCGAAAAAAATAAAAATAAAATAATAAGTGGGCATTTTATGCTTATATTTAATTTAATTAAAAAAATAAGATTCCTTTTAAAAAAAAAGATAAATACATAAAAGAATGAAAAAAACCCTAAGATAACTCATATTATTTTCAAAATTAGTGAAAAATCATATAATAATAATAATAATAATAATAATAATAATAATAATAATAATAATAATAATAATAGAGATCAATCTCCAACAAAATAAATATTAAAAAATAAAACTAAAAAAACATGAGTTTTTTTAAAAAAACAAATATTCTAAACTCGAATTAATTTCTTAAAAAAAACAATTTTTATCGGTCAAAAGCACCATCATAATCCCATTGACTTGGAAAATTGATCTAAACAGACTGGAATTAAGGATGATATGTGTGATTAACTTGTACGAGGAAATCGTTCACTTGGTAATCAGCAATATGCTTTGAACAAGGAGAAATGAAAACTTTGTAAGTTAAGGGTTTTTTTAGTATGCATTTCAAAACTGATTTTAAAAAAAAATAAAATATTTTTATAAAAAATATATTTTTAAATTATTTTCATGTACAAATGTCAAAAATAATATTTAAAAACTAAAAAAATATTATTTTAATGTATATATATAAATAAAAAATATTTTCAAAAACAAATAAATTAAGGTGTTTACATGTTATTGGGAAGGAGCCACAATCATTCTGTTGAGGCGATGGTCCATCCCTCCATAAATGTAAGTGCTCTGACATGAAAATCATCCTCTAATTGTCCCTTATCCACACAGGAGGAATGAATGTCTGTTTTGGGATTGTGTAATAAATAGTAGCAAGAAATTATGATTGAAAAAGAAAATACAGAGAAAATAAATCATAAAAAGCATGATATGAGAGATTAGAAGCTGAATCTCTCTGTCTTTTATGCACACAGCTAGGTAAAAAGTGTCCAACAAAAAAAAATTCCAAGACACCCATACAAAATGATCCAAAAAACATTGCTCAATTCCATGCCCATTACTTCACAGCCTGTTATATAAAAGATAAACCCCAAGCACCCCATGTGGGATTCTTCTCCTTTTCTTGTTCATCAACTCATTGTGCTTCACTTGTTGTTTTGCCTGCTTTTCCTACTCGTTTTCTCTGCTTTGACTCTGATTTAGCAAGAGCAGCTTCACTTTGTTGTTCATCTTTCTTGGATTTTCTTGGTCCAGCATCATCATGTGGGACTCCGAGAGTGAATCTGTTCCCGGTGGAGATTATGGAAATGGAATCCTTTCCTCGAGCAAGCAAGGTGTCAGGAATGATGGGTTTGAGCTAAGAGATCACTCATGGTATGTGTGTGAAAAATGAAACTTTACCAAGGTTTCATGCTCTATAAACTGTGAAATTCTTCAACTTTTGGCTTGTTGCTTTTCTTTTCTTATTATCATAACAAAGTTTGAGCATGAGTAAGAGTTTGAGATGGTTCTTCTTCAGTTGTTCTGCACTTGAACTTCTGAGAGTTTATATGGGATGTGATTAATATGCAGGTATGTTGCAACTGATATTCCAAGTGATTTTCTAGTTCAGGTTGGAGATGTAAATTTCCACTTGCATATGGTACTTATTTTCCCCCTGTGATGCTTGAATTTCACTCCTTTTAAGCTTTTACATCTCAGAATTCAACATCTACCATATAGTTTTTAAGAATTGTGTTTACTAACCCTCCTTTGTTGTTTCTTTTGTCGTGAAAGTATCCGTTGCTTTCAAGAAGTGGAAAGATGAATAGACTAATATATGAATCGCGTGAGCTGGGCCTCAACAAGGTGGCATTGGATGATCTTCCGGGTGGACCAGAGGCCTTTGAGCTTGCAGCGAAATTCTGCTATGGCATAGCCGTTGATCTAATAGCAGCCAATATATCTGGCCTAAGATGTGCTGCAGAGTACCTTGAGATGACAGAGGACTTGGAAGAAGGCAATCTTATTTTCAAAACCGAAGCATTTCTCAGTTATGTGGTGCTATCCTCGTGGAGAGATTCTATAGTGGTATTGAAAAGCTGTGAGAAGCTCTCGCCATGGGCAGAGAATCTTCAGATTGTTCGAAGATGTAGTGAGTCCATCGCTTGGAAGGCTTGCGCAAATCCTAAAGGAATAAGGTGGGCATACACTGGGAAACCCTCTAAAGTTTCTAGCCCGAACTGGACTGAGATGAAGGATTCAAGTCCTAGTATAAAATCTCAAGTTCCTCCTGATTGGTGGTTTGAGGATGTTTCAATCCTCAGGATTGATCACTTTGTTAGAGTCATTACTGCAATCAAGGTGAAGGGGATGAGGTTTGAATTGATTGGAGCTGCTATAATGCATTATGCAGGAAAGTGGCTTCCAGGTTTGATTAAAGATGGGGGAGGTTCTACAGATGAACCAAGCAATAGCAGCAGCAGTAGTGGCGGCAGCAGTTGGAAAGGTGAACTCCATATGATTGTGGAAGAAAATAAAGATGACACCCCATCAGTTGAGGCCAAAGATCAACGGATGATTGTCGAGAGTCTGATCAGCATAATTCCGCCACAGAAAGATAGTGTCTCTTGCAGGTTCCTTCTTCGCCTGCTGAGAATGGCAAACATGTTGAAAGTGGCACCTGCTCTGGTAACCGAGTTGGAGAAGCGCGTAGGAATGCAGCTCGAACAGGCTACTTTGGCAGATCTTCTAATTCCCTCTTACAATAAAAATGAAACTTTGTATGATGTGGATCTGGTCCAGAGACTTCTCGAGCATTTTCTGGTTCAAGAACAGACAGAAAGTTCAAGTCCCAGAAGGCAATCATTTCCTGAAAAACATATGTACAACGGAGTTCAAAGGGGTGCCAATCCAAGTGCCAAGATCAGAGTGGCAAGGCTTGTTGACAGTTATCTTACAGAGGTTTCCAGAGATAGAAACCTCTCGCTAACAAAATTCCAGGTTCTGGCAGAAGCTTTGCCTGATTCTGCAAGGACTTGCGACGATGGACTATATAGAGCAGTTGATTCCTATCTTAAGGTAATTCCATCCTCTCCCTTTTTATTATTCGCAGCATCTATTTTTATCAGTCTACAAGCATAAGCTGCGTACAAATTTGAAGTATAATAACTTGAAATAGAGAGTGCTTACCAGAGGTCTAGACACAACCAAGTTGTGAACCTATTGATATGTAGGCATTGTCAAGAATAGGTGAAATCCCAGAATATGATTTATATTATTCTTTAACACATCCCTTCAAGTGAAAGCTTTTTGGGCTTGAAACTTGCACGGATCCATACTACCTTGTGTTTGATTTTTATCAAATAAAATGGGGGTGGTGAGATTCGAACTCGTGACTGCTAGGTCAACAAGGTTCTGATGTCATATCAAGAAATCATCTCACCTAAAAACTGAAATTTTTAGGTGAGATCTAGAATATAATTTATATTATTTTTTTTAGAAGGGATATCAATGCATAAATGCAGACATAGAGGATATGATAATTGGAAAGAACTTATAAATTTGAAAAGGCCATACCTGCGGGTCAAAAAGGAAGAAAACATATCATCATGTATCACGGTAGATAGTCAGGAATGAGTACAACTGTAAGCCTAGCTGTTCAAAGAAAGCTTCGAAGGAAAGAAACTAAATTGTAGATAGTCAGGGAATCATTCTGAAATTTGAAGGTGCAATTTTCTTCTTCTTAAATACTTTCTGTATTATTATTATTCAACAGGCTCATCCAACAATGTCTGAGCATGAAAGGAAGCGACTCTGTCGTGTGATGGACAGTCAAAAACTCTCAATTGATGCCCGCATGCACGCTGCTCAGAATGAAAGATTACCACTTAGAGTTGTAGTCCAGGTAATCTTTTCTGAACAGGTAAAAATAAGCAATGCATTGGCAAACAATTCCCTGAAAGAAACTGGTGAAACCCAGTACCAACCTGTGATATCAAACCGGAAAACTCTACTTGAAGGGACACCACAATCGTTCCAGGAAGGATGGGCAGCGGCCAAGAAGGACATTAACTCGCTCAAGTTTGAACTCGATACTTTCAAGGCTAAATATCTTGAGCTCCAAAATGACATGGACATTTTGCAGAGACAGTTTGATAAATTGACAAATAAGAAACAGACGTCAGCATGGACTGCAGGGTGGAAGAAACTAAGCAAATTCACCAAGATGACAACTTTGGAAAACCATGATATTGATCCTCAGGTTGTTACTGCTCCTGGAGAAGATACTAGGAAGACAACAAGAAGGTGGAGAAATTCCATTTCCTGAAAGGTGATGCAGTTCATTTTGATCCTGTATTCTCACTCTCATTTTCCTTTTACATCCCTGTTTCTTTGGAAGTGCAGGGTTTTCGTTCTTTCTATTTTTATTCAATTTTCAGAAATTACCTTGAAAAAAAAAAGTACAAGTACAATTTGTTCCCAAAATCTGCTTTTGTGTCATCTATGAGTCTGTTAATTCTCCATTAAAGTGCACTTAGTTTTCAAAGGAAGACTCCTAATTACAATACTCTGGGTGAACTACATAATGTCACTACATTCCCCAAGTCCTAGAGATCAAACTTAGGGAAAACCACTTTAAAAGTGACACGACATAAGATGTATAGAATTGGTCCATGGAAGGAAATACATAATATGATTTTCGGATGGAAACTGAAAGAAAATGATGAGAAATTTCCTATGATCACCATAAAAAAAAGTGGGCATCATAGTTTTTTGATGCATCATATTTGTGCCTGTAGAAATCAAGCATTTTCACCAGCAAGATAGGAAAGAACAAGATTTTAATGCTTTTAATTACAAGATGAATGATATCATCTGCTAAAATTGGTGTTACATGATTAGAAATATCCTGAAAAGATGATTTTCGATGCCAAGTGCTAACCACCAAACATGGCCCTCTGATGTACTGGACTGGCATCTGCCAGAGATCATGCTATGAATGTACTTTCAGGGAAAATTTATAGCGTCCATAAGAAGGAAATCTTGTCAGGATCCTCAATTGGAAGGTGGTGCTCCACGGTTCCTAGAATAGCCAAGATAGAAGGACATGAACTTAACCCACACTGGTCTGGTTTCCAACATCTTGCGGTTCAACTGCAAAGGATTTGAACTACTGATCATGAAGTACGTTCTTAGTGTCTTTGATTGAAAGTTCCTGTGTTTCCACATGAAATCCTGAAGCATGAAAGAGGCAATGAGTGGTGATAATAGAATTCATAATTGTGATTCTATGGGTCCACTGCTTCAAGCTGATATAGATTAGAACAGTAAGAACACAAAAAGACAATTCATGCCTTAAATCATCTTTCAATTTCAATGAAAAAAGGTGTTTCTGATGTAATATGTCGAGACAAGAAACTCAAAATGACAGGATTTAAATATCAGACAAACCTAAATACGGAAGATTTTTCGCTCTCAGCACTCACCCAGCAGGTGTGAACAGTAGTACTGACATTGATATCCATAGGGCCTCACCGCATCTAGAGAGAAATAATGGCAGGCATCTCTGAGATATGGTCCTGAAGTGTTTATGGGCTGAGAGCAGTAGGTCCCATGGTGCCTTAATCATGTAGGAAGATTGACAGTGATTAATGATGGTGTTACATTATTTTCAATCCAAGATCAAATATGTTGCTGATCCTGGACATTATAGGCACTAATTACCATTATTTCATCAATTATAACAAATCCTCAAATGAACCTGGCTGATATATAGCCTACTAAAACATACAATCATTGTTGAAACTATGTAGATGCAGAGTGACAATTTCAGAAATGAATACTACATAATCAAGTAGCAAATTGACAGGAAGACTATGAAACCTCTAGTATCTCATCAGGAGACCGGTGTAGAACAAGTGACAAATGCGTACATGTTAAAGAGAGAACATTCTAAATTCAAGGGCAATCGAATTCCAATAGTTCTGGCGTCGAAGTCAGAATGACGCGAAACTCACACAATTAATATGTTTCGGCATGACCGTCAATAATCAAAGCTTTGCTATTGATGCATACTTTTTTTAGCCGAATTCCGTTTTTTAGGCCCCGAAATCGTCATCTTTGCCATTTCAAGAAAGTTTTGTTTTAGCCAAAACTTTTGATTTCCAAGTTTGAATCGACTTCCTTCAATTCCAACTTGCTTATGATTTCTAACAGGTTTAATTTCCGCAATTATCTCAGTTTTGCTATTTTTGATAATTTTGTGGTAATTAATCTCATTTCTTATCCAACAAGAATTAGGGTCAGGTTATCACTTTAAATATGCTTGTAAGTCCTTTGGCTAAAATCAATCAATTATTCAATACAATTCGAATTTTCTTGAGTTTCTCTCGTTTCTAGTGGACTCCAGAGTAATTTACAGAATATTGACGTGGGTCATTTTCTTTTTGTGTTTTCCGCTGCGTCAGAGACGCATTTCAAATAATCAGTTCAATAAGAAATCGGCTCGAGCATACAAAACTCTTTTCAGGAATCCAGGTTGCACTATTTCTATCATTGATCCAGATGCCAACATTTACTTTCAGAAGAAGCTGGAGGCAGTAATACTTTGAAAGTGCCTTTAACAGCATAGCTGGGCGACAAAATAACGTGTCCTAGTGTGACCATTTACCGAAGCAATTGCTTTTCAAGTGGCACCAATAACTAGCTATGTGACAACCAAAATCACCAGCATGGAATTGTTACCACAGAATATTTTTGTCACCATCTAATGAGCAAATGGTCTGAACAGAAGGATAGATGATATGAACTGCCAGAGAATTCAATATCGTACAAAAGCACCAGGCCAATCATAGCTGAACAGTAGAATAAATGTAACAGTTAAGATACCAGAAGTTGTAAGGATTCTGAGAAAGGATGAAAAATTCAAGGATGCCCCAGATAGTGGACATGGCTGTTCTTCTTTTGGCTATCTCTGTATCTGGGCCTGCTGGTCAGAAAGAACAGCTCAACTTTTTGACAGAGGACTATCTCAAACTCACAGCAGAACAGCCCACATGTTCCACAGGTAATGACCTCGGACAATCAAGGCAATTAATCATCTGAAACGCAAGCAAATCAATAAACCTACCAAATTTTTTGGAATATTCGCTCATTTCAATATGGAAATATTCATGCAAGTCGTAAAGGGATGTGGCGTGATGGTAAAGAACTTGAGATATGTATAATAGATCTCGAGTTCGAGTCAGAACGTGTATTTTTTGTAAGAGTTTGAGATAACCAGGATTTTACTCGCTCACTTAAACCCACAAAATACATTTTTCCAGGAGGTGGGGTTTGCAGGTCCATAGAAAGTGGAGTAGTTTGTGGCTCATAGGCAGGCAAAGGGGTACTTGGAAAATTTATTAACACTCTTTGAGCGGATTTGAGCCTACTATAAATACATTCCATTCTAACATAGTAAAAATAAAATATTCTCGCTCCTGAAAACGAATTCATTGTCAAACCTCATTAAATTTTGTGTTCTTTTTAGTTTTCCTCCTGTTACAAGATTCATCAATAATTGCTATATGTTTTTCACAACAGAAAGGAATCATCAATGAAAAACATGTGGCTACAATCTTTCAGGATCAATAACACAATAACTACTATCTTTCGGTCCCCTGCATGGAAATCCTGACAATGAAACCTGTAAGCTGACATTCTTCTCAGGTAGTCAATAAAAATTGCAACTATTGACAAATAGGAATTTAGCCTGATGTACCTTCTCATGCTTTGCAGAAGGAGGGGGGGTTGGATAAGGGTCTCAGTCCATCTCAAAAATCCTAAAAAGAAAATGAAATTCCCAGAAGGGAGGGGGTGGATTTCACTGTGATATCAGCTTCAACAAAATAATTCTTGATTTTTAGCCTCCTATTTGAAATCAAAAATTTAATATTTTAACAATCTGAAGTTGAAATGGCACAGATTTCAATGATCTGCAATTTTTTTTGTTTTGGTTACAAAGGAGAGGTTCGAGCCAGAGACCTCTGAAGGGAGAGGAGGGTATGGATGCTGATTGAGCTACAAGCTCACCGGACACATATAATTACATCTAGCAACCTAGCACTTAAAAATCAATCCGCACTTAGTGTCTTAATCATTGCGTTTCAAAATAATTTTAAAAAAAAATAATTTTTACTCTCAATTGAAAAAAAAATAGTCTTTTTAGATCATTTTGATATAATTTGATGTATTTATGAACGAAAAATACTTTCAAAAACAACCGCAACTCTCCCGGACAGTTAATTAATACATCTATTCTCAAACTAATCCATAACCCAAGTAAAAAGACATCAGTTTGGCTTAAAAGAACAATTATTCACCTCTTTCAACACATAAAACCTGTCTGAATCTTTTCAATGAATGTAGTTAGTTTCAGACTGCACTATATTGTCACCAAAGTGGAGCCCAGTAGCAGACTTGACAGAATTTCTCGACCCTCCTCATGCAATCAAAATGTCAACAGGAGGAGACTGAAAACTCAAAGTGGGGCAGCTTGAATTGCTGATCAAGGAGACAAAACTGGGTGCTCTTACTGTATCCATACATGAAGCACTTGCATGAACTGTTTTCTAATTCTTATCCACTCGAAAGGGCAAGAGCACCATTGTCTCACAATTGGGGCAACTCCAGCATAGAATCTTTGCCACACAACTTTTTCTTAACATACATAGCAAAAAACAAAAAGACAAATTATTGCAGAAAATGGATTTATTATACCAAAATAATCTTAATTTGACCATACAAGGTTGAAGTAATTAAAAAATTAAGAGCTTATTAGTTTGGTTAAAATCATGTAACACCTTCTTCTATAAAAGAAAAGGTGTTTATATATATATATATATATATATATATATATATATATATATATTTAAAAAATAAAATAATATTGTGTTCAAAAAACAATTCTCACCTAAATTTTGATTAGATGGGCTTGTAACTTGGTTTGACATGCAGACCTACTGATATGAGTTTGATAGCCCTATCTTGTACCCGTATCATGGAGTTCCGGTTAGAATTACTTGTAAAACTAATAATTGATAAATTGTTTAAATTGGAAAATAAAAGTATACAAAGATCTTTGACAACGCATGTATAAATATACAATTAAAAGGTGAGAATTATATAAAAAAATAATAGCAAAAACATTGTAAAATAAGAGATGCAAAGACATGGCGTGATGACAAATAATTTACAATCTAAATAACAGGTCTCGAGTTCGAGTCGTAACTTATATTTTTTATAAGAATCTAGAATAGTTTGAGTTTTACTTGCTTACTTATATCCACAAAATATGTTTATCAAAGTGGGTTTTCTCGTATCCAAAAAAAATGACTCAAAATTCATCTTAACTCGAGACCTTAACTAACTCGAGTTAAGAAAATATTTTCACAGTGAGATTGCGAGTTTAATTTTTAACAAATGTTAAAAATAAAATTAATTATGGAAACGAAATGTATTGTTTCAGGAGGAATTAACAATGTTACGGGCTAGGGCTGAACCCACGAAGTGAGCTCAGTCTAAGAGACATCAGGTTTCTTTCTTATACATCTCAACAAAGCTCTATAATATCATCTCACAGACCAAAATTGATCTGCAATTCACCAACTGTACAAATGGATAAATGGACTTAAATGCTATTATTACAGGTTCTTTCACTTGACAAACATGGTAAACCAGTGTATCATATCACCGTGAGCTTCTTCAGCATTCTTGGCGGCTGTTTCGTCCTCAGAACTGTCCATCCTGACACCAGGGTATATTTTCTATCAAACTGGAAAATATAGAAATCAAGTTTGACATGAAATCTAAAGCCTCAACAGTATGAGAAGCAGGAGAATCCTCTTCAGCTTTTTCATTCCAGTATGACACAGAAAGATCAAAGAGACTTGAATCCAAAATTATTTTTTTGGATTGAGTAAACCCTGCCCCTTTTAGGGGCTCTTTATGGGTCTAAATTAAACGAGTAAAACTCTGGTTGTGTCAGGTTCTTACAAGGTGAGCACGTTCTGACTCGAACCTAAGACCTGCAAGACAGATCTCAAGCATTTTAATACCATACCATACCTATTGGAGACCTTGAATCCAAAATGCTAAATCATATTTGCTACAAGTCATGAGATTAAAAAACAGTTAAGAAACATTATCTCCTTAGACCATAGAACCTCTACGGGACAATCATCAATCTTGAGGCTGAGGACCCATTGACTGAGATTTTGCAGATAAAAGTTGTCCAAATTCTTTCAATTGTTCTGGTGGGGAAGCGCGGTCAATCTCAGCTCCCAGAAAAGAATTTGAACTGGCTAATTTCACTGCCACATTGCCTGAAACAAACCTGAGCAATCAAATAATAGAAGCCAAACTAGTTTCTGTCTTAGATTTGAGCTTGTTCCAACTTGAGCAAGTTCGTAGCTTGAGGGGGAATGACTCACCTCCCCAGCAAAAACCTGCTGCACCAATGAAATTCATGCCTTTAGTTTTTAGAGCACCAATTACCATTTTGCATCTTCATGTGCTTTCCTACAAAGGTTTAATTCATTAAAACACATGCAAGAAGACTGTCGCTTAGTCTTTTTATCCAACTCATGTATTTCACTGCTATGACATCCCACAAATGGTGATGTATTTTTCTTCATGCCTCTATCAAAATCAGGCTTGCTTAGATCAACTGGATCACCATATAAAAAATCAGGAACCACTACAAAGAATCCAGCAGCTGCGACTAAATATTTTGATGAGATGGGTGATGATTGTTAATATTTTTTTTTTATAACCGGGTGGTCCGGGCTAGCTTATGTGCATCACAACTAATCCCCGGGTCCACTGAACATCCTGCAAGTCCAATGAGCAGGTAAGACACCGCAGGGATGATAGGCGTACATAGTGGGGCTTGAACCCTAGTATTCTTGAAGGGTTCCAAAGCTAAAAGTTGTCTATATCGGGAGCAGGTAAGACACCACGGGGATAATTGTTATTATTGATTAAGCTAAAAGCTGTTTATATCGGGGGCAAGTATTCTTGAAGGATTCCAAAGCCTAGATTTCTTTTTCTGGCATTAATCAAAGGGCAAAACAAAACTGAGTTTAAACTTTAAACAGTCAAATTCAAATTCACCCTCCACAAATTCACTTCTTGAAGGATACAGAAGCAGATTCACACTCCCCCAATAGATTTCACAATTGAGAAATAGTTCAAAAACAAAGGTTACTGCTTGTTGGAATTTCTTAGGTCATCGTTTTCTTTTCCCCATTTTGAGTTGAATCTTAAAAATGTTCAAGATTTCCTCTTTTTCCGTTTTCAACATCATTATTTTGTTTGATGATGAAGCTATGTTAAACAACAAATCAAGAGCAAAGGAGATTATCTAGCTTCACTCTAGCACAAGAGAGAATTCTATTAGCTTTTCAGACCCTAATACCATCGTCTAAGTTCATCAAACAATGAAACTGCAAAAATCAATGGAACATACCTCAAATTCGGAGGTTTAAAACCTGGAAAAGACGAAGATAACAGGCCGATCAAATACTAACTTAGTAAATAAACACACCCTTTTACAGAAAACAGAAAACCCATGTCAAAATCAAACCTTGCATAAGCTAACAAAATGGAAAACAATAAATTGAAGAGAAAAAAACCAAAGGATCGCTTGATGGGCTCTTTTACCAAGAATATCACAAAGGAGAAGGATGGCAAGGTTGGAATCTGATGGGCCAGTAACATAAGGTTTCAAGGCCACCAAATTCTTGTACTGTCCCTCCTCCATAACCTGGAGTCAGGTTTGGTGGATTCTCCAAACACTGAGAACTTGGCATGGTTTGACAATGATTGACTGCTATACTAACAGACTTCAGACTAGGAAATGAGTGAGGCACTGTACTTGCAATGAAAAAGGAGGGAGAATTCATCTTTAATTCTTTATAAATTTATTTTTGAATGATAAAATTATAAAATATATGAATAAAAAAAAATAAAAATAACAAAAACAATGTACATAAAATTTGATAGAAAACAAATCAAGTAGGATGAAATTTGTAGAAAAATGATTTCAAATAATATAGATAGTAATTAAAAGAACAGAGACATTTTGAAAGATTAAAAAAACATAAGGGTAAAATTAAAAATTATTTGTAATTTGATAGACTATTTGTAGATTAAAAATTGTAGGGAAGGAAATTAAAAAAACATTTATAATTTAATATATTATCTATATATTTAAAAATGATATGAGTGAAATTAAAAATATAGATTATTTAATAGATTATTCGTTGATTAGAAAATGATAGGGGTTAAATTAGAAAGCATTAGTGATTTCTAAAATAAGATAGAAATAGTAATTAAAAGGATATAGATCAATATGAAGAAAAACAAAATTGAAATGATTACTCTTAAATTTTGCATGGATGACACAAAATTTGAGGTGGAGAGAAAAAAAAAAGTTGTATGTAACACTAAATTAGTGGTGTCTCTTATACATGCTCCATACCCTATTGTTTTTTTTTATGATTTTAGGTTTGAATTCTGTAATTCTTAATATTATGATTATAAAATATTTATATATAGGTTGACTCAAAACTATTTTCAATTTCATTCTTAGAAAAAATTGCATAATGTTCTCTTTTTTATTTTTTTCAAATTTAATTCTTATTTTTACCTTTTGTTCCTTTTATAAAATTGAGTCTTTTTTTTTCAAATGCATCCATCAATCCAAAATGTGTCAAAAGTCTTCTTTTTTTATTTCCAATATAGATATTATTATTTTCATTGTTTTTTTAGATCCTTTTAATAGAAAAAAAAATTAATTTCATCATTTGGCATATAGTTGGTTAAGAGTTAGTTTTCGTGTTTTTACTTGATGGGTGATCTTAATTTCATGAACCGAGTCATAAATTTAAAAACTTAACTTGAGTTATATTCTTTATTTTTTTATCAAGATTTTTTTACTTTGATTTTTTTTTCATTTTAATCCTTCCAAGTTTTTATTCAAAAAAAAAAATTGCCTTCATAATTTTATTTCATTTCTTTTCTATTCAATTATTTCAATCTCATCACTAAGAACACAAATTTGGTAAATTAACCTAGGTTGACTCAATGTTTTTTGGATCATTACTTTTTTAAGTTAATATTTTTTTTTAGTTTTTTCCTTCAATATTGAGTTGTTTTAGAATTGAGTTTAGTAATTTTTCATAGTTTTTTACTTTCGAGTTGTCTCAATTGCATAATAATCCAGGTCAAGAGACTTGGTAGGTCTATTAGTTTACTAGATCTTTTTGTTGTTTTTAAATTTGATTTCATCCTTAATTTGTTGGAAATTAGATTCAATAATTTCTATCTTGACTTATCTTCGTTTATTTTGATCTACCAAGCCAAGTTGCATATTTATATACTCGCTTAGAATAAGTTGGAAAAGTCTGTTATTCTCATTTTTTTCCTTGATCTTTTGATTTTTTTCTCATCGTGTTAGCTTGAAACTAACCTATGTTACTCTTTTCTTTTCTCATATTCTCAATAAAAAGAAAATAAAAATGTTTGATTTAGTTAATTTATTGTTGTTTTCTATTATTTTATCATCTAAATAAATAATACTAGTTTATCTAATTCAATTGGATCAACAACCCGAATCTTTTATGGCCCAAACATTTATTTATACTAATTTATTTCACTCGGCTAGAACACAGGCCCCACTTGCCACCAAATCTCAAGGATGTTACTCTATCATACCTTGAAGTAAATCTGAAATTAATTACAATGTTTTATGTAAAAGTGAAATCAAATCACCCCATGAGTGAAAATTATTTTAGTAGATGGACTGATTTTACAGTTATTAATATAATAATTATTAGATTATTAATTTTAAAATTCATAAAATTAATTAAAATACACCATCCATCCACAGTAATAAAAGAAATTTTATTAATAAAAAAAGTGATGAAAACAAGGTATCCTAAGCCCTAACGTCTACCTTCTTGGAATGCTGACATAACTCACTGTAAATACAGCTGAAACTGAGCGAAAATATTTTGAAAAAATTATTATTTATTTTAAATTAAATTATTTCAGTGTTTTTAGATATTTTTATACAATTATAAAAAAAATATTTTTTAAAAAAATAAAACATATATATTATTTTAAAATTCAAAATCTATAAACTTTGCCTAGATTAATCCCACCACCACAAGGACTTGATGGCTTGACAGTGACCCGTCTTTCACAATCTGATCCACAGAATGCAGACAACATAGAGAGCATGCGCTAGGTAATAGGTATAGCTAGCAGGCAGCCATAGGCAGAGGACCGAGCCCTACGTGAAGGGCTATCTGATGAACCCTATCTATTTGTCGTAGGAAGTACCTTCAACCTCCATGGATTGGAGGGATTCTTCACTCCTATTGCTTTCTCTCATCAGAGAGTGGACTTTCTGTCACTGAGCTTCTAGCCTTGCTGTGCCCTAGACCAGACCAGAGTGCTTTCCTCTCTCTCTCTCATGAGAGGAGAGAGAGAGAGAGAGCTGTTCTTCCTCCTAGCTTAAAAATAATGCAGCACTCAACACGAACCAATTACGTACGTGAGTTGAGGCTCAAAGATAAACTCTCCATTTATATTTATATATATATATATATATATATATTAGCCAATATCCCGAACCTCGTCGCAAACGGTACCATAAAATATATGAATTTTAAATCAATATAAATTTATCTGTTAAATAGGTTTCAAAGAAATAACAAACATAAAATTATCATCATCATTAAAAAAACAAGAAAATTATCATTATCATTAAAAAAATTAATCATATTTTTAAGTAAAATAGAAATCTGTCAAGAGTGGGACTTGAACCCCCAACCTCTCGAACAAAATTTTTGTCTCCCGCCTCATAAACCCGCTCAGCCACCTCAACATTCGTTCATCTTTCTTGAAAATATATATTAAATTTAATTTTAATGTGGATTCGCTAAAAAGAAATGTGTTGAGAGTGAGATTCAAACTCATGCCCTCAGAGAGGATCTTAATCCAACGCTCTTTAGACCATCTCGGCTACCTCAACAACCGTTTGTCTTTCACGAAAATATATATTAATAGTAGATGTTACTGTGGATTAACACAGTAAAACCGGGACGTGTTTTATTGTATAGTTAATATATATATATATATATATATATATATATATATATATATATATATATATTTGGTGAAAGGGACAAGTTTGTGTGAGAGTATTTTGATCATAGGGAGAACCTGGACCTTGCTAGCATCAATAGAGGTGGGCTAGGCAAAGTAAATGCTTCAAATAGATGTTTTATTTTTTTTAATGATATGAAATGTTTTAGTTTTAGAGTGTTTAGATGTATTGTTTTAGGATTATATTGTTCATATATAATTAATTAATTAATATTATTCATATATAATTGATTAATTATATAGATGAAAAATTAAAATATTAATTTAACAAACATAATTAAAATTCAAGATAAATTAATTTTAAATTATACAATACAGATACAAAGTCAAACAAACATAATCTCAAAATTAGAAACATTTCTAAAATTTCAAAATATTATGAAAGTAAAATGTTTTAAAATAAAAGAAATCTAAATCAATTATATTTGTTTATAATTTCTTAAGTAAAATATTCTGAAATAAAAGAAATATAATAGGTTTGATTGAATTACAGAATTGATTAAAATTAATAATTAGAAAACAGATTTGTAATAAAAGAAATATAAATCATTTTTTTATTTGTTTTTCATGGCCGAAACGGTGCACACTCCAAGCATGTTTCCAAGCGATGTTGACTAAAATATATAGTACATGACTGAATTTAAACCAAAACAAAAACAGCGTTATTTTATCTTGTTTTTTTACTAGTATGACACATTTCGGTCGAAACAAAACGAGATTGATAACCTTGATTTATAGTACCTACTTTACTCTCTTTTTTTCAAAAACAAAAATAATAATAATCCGGATATATTTTTATAAAAATTTAATACAAGCACTCAAATAAAAAAATTTGATAAACATATGTACAAATAAATAATAATAAAAATAATAATAACTAAAAACAAAACTAGAGAAGAAAGAAGAGATGGTGGGGGTGGAAATCATACATCTGAGCACACTCCTCTATCATTAAAGAGGAATAACCACTTGAGATCTCTGTAAGTGTTGGAGAAATTTTTCTCTCTTTTCTATTTTTCTTGCGAGTGTTTGTAGTGTTTTAATTATTTATTAGATTTACAAGATGTTCAATAATTTTGAAACACAGAACATTAATTATAAATAAAAAAAAGAATAAAAACAAATTAGCAGCAGAAAGTCCCGACATGGGGATCAAATAGCATATGATGTGATGACAATTGCCCCTTGGGATTTTATCATTCTGCCACTTCACCATCATCCATGCCAGGGTAGATTTTCCTTTTCATTCAAGAATCTTTCATGCACATAGGAATAGGAGGCCTATCATCATGCAAAGCAACAGCGACAGAATAAGATGGCAACCAATTTTCCCATTTCTTCTTTCATTCCTTGCGAGTGCTGCACCAGCTTTCATGTTTCAAGTAACATGGTGTCCAATCACACTTTCTCAATGCTATCATAAGTGCATGTTATTACAGTGGCAGTACAAAACCTAAGACACTGTCCGTGATGATCCCACCAGTCTAACCAAGGGATCTCAAGGTTTTATTCTAGATTTTTCAGTAAAATTTTATAAACTTCATCACAAGAAGGCATCTTCACAACAACAGAATCTTATAAACTTTATCCATTACAGACATACAATCCTTTGATACCATAGGACAAGAAGAAAAACAACAAAGCAACAGGAAAGATAAACACACTCGACTCAAGCATATTCCAACTACTAACACACTTCCACGCTCCAACTATTAATGCACTTAAACCTGACAGACCCATCTGAGGCTGTTGAAGGGCTTCACAGCATAGCTATGGTGGTCACATGTCCCAATACTGTGCGAGTACCGGAGCAAGCCAGCCAGGGTAGAAAGAGTGAAAACAATCAGGCCTTTATTGAGATCATTTGATCAAGGAGTGGACCCCAACAATAAGAGTGTTCTCCACAGCAGTATCTCACACCAGAAGTTCTCTTTCTACTACTTTTTAATAGGAGTTTATTGCCGGCATGATTTGTGTTAAGGTAAAGAGACCGAGACAAAAGCAATGAAATCAAAGAAAAAGAGAAGGGTGGGAGGTGGGACCCGAATTACCTAACGCGCATGCACTAAATCCATGGGGGTTCTCAACACTGAAGAAAAGGAAGTAGTCTTCATTGACAGCACAGCCCACCTCTACTACAATCAACCCATGCGTTCAAGTCCTTTGTGACTTTTGTTAACCTTTAATCCACAATAAGGCTAAAAGATAATCATTTATGGTCAACAAACAGACGCGATTTTTCTTCACCTTTGCGAGCAAAACAGCCATATCCATCCCACCACCACTCTCCTTTTATTGGCCCATTATATACAAGCTGTTGGGGAACAAAAGCAGGAAAAGGAGCCCCCACATGAGAAAAAAGCTAAAATAGTGATTTCAAACCCATCAATCATTCAAACCAAGAACTCTTGAGTTTCTACCTCTCTTTCGTTCTTTCCTGCCTTCCACTTTTTAGCATACATGCTAACATGGAAGGAGGAAAAACACTTAAGGGTAGTTCACTTCAAGAGTTTGGCTTTGAGCTTCAAAGACTTCAAGTAATCTATAGCTTCATCAAGAACCAACAGCGGTTCTTTATCCTTTGCACCAGGGATTATGCTCTCCAGAATCTTCAACGTTGCACGAATCTTGTCCTTTCTAAATTGCATGCTGCTCCAAATGGAAATCATTTCCCCTTCTTGGCTTTGCCGTTTAGCATAGTTTGATTCCATATCATCGTCGTGTCCATGAAATCTTTCCACATTTACTGAACTAGCAGTGTCTACTAGTGATGATTTTTTGTACTCACCGTCGATCAATTTCTGCCGTTTGTTTGGGCCATCAGAACTAGTAACTTCCTCTACTATTTTCTCTGCCCGTTCTTGTGTCCCGTGACTTTTAATCAGAATGGGGCCATCAGAACCAGCAACTTCCTCTACTATTTTCTCTGCCTGTTCTTCTGTCCCATGACTTTTAATCAGAATGGGAGAGTGACCAGTACTCCTTATATCGTCATCATCGCTATCATAATCATCGTCATCCCTACCACCACCATCTTCATCATAATAATCATCATCTGAGTATAGCAGGGCATTAATTTCATCAGTGTCCTCGTGCATCTCACTTTCTTCACTATGAAAGTGATTCTCCTCTGATACTTCGGGCAACTTCAGCTTTGTCTGGTCCATTTTTGCAGCATATTTGTTGTAGTCAAAATAACCCGGAATTGGCTTTGCATCAGCTGCAACTGGTTTTGGGACAGGGGGGCCAAAGGAACTATAGATCAACCTTTGTTCATTACCAGACTGATCAAAAACAAGGAACGTTCTCTGACATCCAGGGATTGGATTTCGCACACCCTCCCTATCAAACCCATTAGTAAACACAGACAAATTTTCTCTTTCATATGGATCCGTAGCAAGAAAATTCTGGAAGTTCGAGGGTGAAGACCGAGGCAACCCGTAGGCTTCATTGCCTTGTTGTGTCTTGAGATTTGGAATGCTTGAAACTCCCAACCCTGGCATTGTCATATTTGCAGAAGTCATGCATGTGCCAGGGTTCATACATTCTGGCGAACATTGTAGTTGCGCAGGATCCAATGATGTGGTCATGCAATGGAAATTTGGCAATTTCCAAGTAGAATGTGGTGGAAAAGGCCAAGAACCTTCAGCCTTAACCATCCAAACAAATGAATTACCTGCCGATGAAAATAGAAAAGACGAATAAATTAGTCTCTGGAGAAGAATATGTTTGCCATTTTAGCTCCAGACCCAGTTGTATGAAATCGCAAACATACCAAGGAGTTTAGCTTTGATCTGCAAAGTGCAATTAATTTCTGCTTCTTTCAGGAATAAGAGAGAAAAGGAAAAACTACAAAATCCAGCTTGATACTACAACGAAAACGTGGAGTCAAACTACGTGACAGGTTTAAGCAAATGACGGAAGTATTCAGCCTGGAAAAAGTACAGAAACAAAGAATGAATTATTATCGTTACCAAACACTGAGCAAAAATAAATCCAAGGACTCTTAATGACAATATATAAGAAGTTAACTCTTTGACAAACATCCTTTCCTAGAACTGCCAATTAATTGCACCACGCAAACAGTTAACTATTAAAAGAACAATTGAATGTTTTGTACTAACCTGGCAATCCAGTAATGGTCGATAGCATGCAATAAATCTAACTATAATTGATGGTTTTCCAGCAATTCCATTCTCGTATTTCAGTGCCCGAAATCTTGTTTGACTAGCTGCTTGCCACACCATAACTTCTTTCGACCACTTAAAACTCAAACTATCCAAGATGTAGGTTACAACACAAAACGATTACTAGTAATACAAAGCAGGACAAAGGAAAGCTTGTTACAAAGATCTAAGATGTGCTGGACTTGGAATGACAGGAAAAGGAGTAGGAGACGTTTTAGAGACAGAAAACTTTAATTGGAAAAACAGAATGAGGATCAGACAGGAAGAGAAACTAAGAAAAGTTCAAAAGATTTTCTAGTTATCTTTTCAGATAATCCTATAAATGTCACAATAAAAGATGAAAAAGTGATTCAATCCCATTAACAATTTTTTGTGAAGAATGACAAGGCAAGAGTCAAAAAAATTCAAGTTCTCTAGAAAAGTGATTTACAGAATAACCCTGCAATACAAGTTCAGGCGCATGACTTTGCGGAACACGTCAACTGGTGGACTCAACCAAGGCATATTGTTTTCCTTCAGTTCAATAGTGAATTATTCCCAGATATCAACTCTCTTATATGGCAAGATTTCCTGCAAAGGGTAAAATTAAAAGAAAAAATGAGCTAAACGGTAGATGATACAATCAGGGTAGAAATGAAATAAGATGATAAAACCATATGAAGTAAGAACAAGTGGAACTGACTCATAAAAATTATATACAATTTTAAACCATCGAAATCAATTTGACAGCATAAATTTTTGTCACCATAAAACTACAGCTAAATAACTGTGCTTCATGAACTCCCCTCGACAACACCAAGAAATACAAGATTTAATCATCATATCCTGCTTTCTTGTTCTACCATTTTCTTCCAACTTAAGATCTGATAAAGAGAACAACGATGACAAAAATACGCCGGCAAAACTGCTAGCTTTTCCTTGCAAAACAAAAGGGTATGCACATGAACATGATTGAACCGTTCAATGTTCAACATATCAAAAGAAAAAAATCCTAAAATCAGCATCTATCTCAACATCCCATCTTCCCACCAAGCAAGAGCATCCAAGAAAATCATAACTCAGATTAATATTGGTGCTGGTTAAATTCATCATCTCTCTCTTTACTCCTCGCTATCAATTAATGTCAAATAGCAAGCAGGCTGATCCAAATTCTCTCCTGAATCAACCAAACCCCATGTGGTAAAATTTGGAAACTTTAATTTATAATAAACCAAAAAGCACCAAGCTTTACCGATCACCAAACAGGAGGCAAAAAAACCATCAAGAAAAATGAAGAAAAAACCAAAAAAAAACAGCTAAAAAAATGACAAATTGAACAACAAACCTATCAAAAAAACAAAAAAAAACAGCAAGAAAAAGAACCCACAGAGAGAAAAATAAAGAAATCTATAGCTGAACCACTTACAGTAGGAAATATAGTACTGGTATTCTTTGTTTGCTCAGATCCAAAGGCACAAAGAGTTGAGTTGACTCAAAAGGAAATCTTTAAAACACTGAAAGATTACAGAGAGAGAGAGGGAGACAGTAAAAAGTGGAAGCACGGGTAGAAGGCTATGTCTAAAGAATTGAGTGTGCTAAGAGATGGTAAGATTTTATAAAGCTTCTTATGACCATTTTGCCCCTTTACTCTTATAGAATAGTAGTTGACCTTTGTCCTTGGTTAAGCTAACCTAACATTAGTTATTTACTTACCGTTGATGGAGGAACACTGGCACACCACTTCTGTAGCTTTGCTTGTTTTACGGTTTAACTCTATTTTTTTAGAATTACTTTTTATATATTTTTAGATTATTATAGTATGTTAATTTTGAAATTAGATTTTTTAAATATATATATATGATATTTTGATATATTTTAAAACAAGAATTAATTTAAAAAACAATTTTTATTACAATTCTAAACATGTTGTCTTTTTATTAGATTTTTTTAAATGTTTTTTATTATATGAAATAAATTGAGTTATAGGGAAAAAAAGTTCCTATGAAAAATGGATATTCTAGATTAGTGTTCTTTTTTGTATTTATAGAAATATTTTATTATTATTAATCTTAAGTGTACAAAATAAACCATTTATTTTAATTATAAAATTTATTTTTGAAATTGTGAAACAAAAAGAACGTCATGTAATATATGTGATAACAATTTAGAAGGCAATTGCTTTTTAATTTTAAGAGATTAGTTAAGTGAAGAATAATTTACCAAATTATAAATTATTTTATTTTTTATGAGAACAAGTATTTTCAATGCAATGAACTTGGCGGTGCATATATATAAATACGAAATGACGTGAAAAAACAATTTATAAATTGTGTTCATGCTATGAAATGCCAAATAACTATGAAGTCAGGGGAAATGATTGCGCTGGTACTATGGTTGTGAATACGTTCAAGTTGTCATTCAGATTTTTTTATTAGAACATAACGTTTTAATTTCAGAGTATTCGGGGTTGTACTGTTTATATATAATTAATTATATATATATATATAATTAAAATATAAAATTAATAAACATAATTAAAATTTAAAATAAATTATCTTTAAATTATACAATATAAACACAAAGTCAAACAAACATAATTTCAAAATTAAAAGAAAAAAAAATCACAAGTTAATCAAAATAAAGAGGATTTTAAGGCTAGAACGACACCGAGACCTTCCAGCCGGAATTTAAACCGAGACGAAAACGACGCCGTTTCGTCTCAATTTTTTTAACGGCATGAAACATTCCGGTCATTCTGGCCAGAACGGAACAAAATTGACAAGCATGACTAGTAGTGTTGGTGTCACCTTTTATTTTACTAGGAGGTCCAAATTAAGACAATCTCGCACTCTTTCATTAAGTGCACAAAGAAAACTCTAATTTCATGAAAGAACATGACATAATAGCATTACAAATATGTTGAAATTCACGGATTAAAGCAACTATGCACCTAAAAGCGGAATTGGTGCAAATACAATAATTATAGCAATTCTAAAATCAATTACTTGAAAGTAAAGAGATAAGGGAAAGATATTGCTAACTCGGGTTTTTAACGTGGTTCGGCAAGCCTACGTCCACGACTCAAGTACCAACTCGTACTTGAGTATTGTACTCTCTTACTAAACCAAGTAACAAGATTACAATTTCCGCTTGATGAATCCACACCAAGACTTTACACCACTTGAAGATATGCCCTCTTCAAGATTTTCCCTTTCCACTTGAAGATGTCCCCTCTTCAAGATTTTTCCTTGGTGATGTTCCCTCACCAATACCAAGAGTTTTATACTCAACTCTCAAGAGTTTCACAATGGTTGTTTTAGAAAAACAACAATACACTCTTAATAGTGTAGATATTACAAATGAAGATCTATGATCTCTTTCTCTCACTTAATAGCACTTAGGATATTTGAAGGTGTTTAAGTGTAGTGAGAATGAGAAATACTCTTTGTGTTAAGATATGAAGATTTAAACACAAATATGAGTATTAATGAGGATTGATGATTTGAAGGTGTTTATGCACTTCTAATTGCCTCAATATAAGATATGAAAGTTATGTGTTATTTGTTTTGCAATTAAGAGGCCTATTTATAAGTTTCTAAAAGAAACTAGCCGTTTCTAGCCGTTTTAGTGCAACTGCCATATCAAGCGGTCGACCGGTTCATAACGGACAAAACCAAGCGGTCGACCGGTTCACAACGGATAAAAATAATTTGTCTTCCAAGCGGTCGACCGGTTCACAACGGATACCTCAAGCGGTCGACCGGTTCATGCAGAAATCTATTTTGACAAATTATCTTTTCTGAATTTCTTGAACCGATTGATTATGACTTAAACCTTTTAATCATCAAATCCTTTTAATGCATGCACTGTGAAGTGTGTGAGTTCATTTTAATTTGTGCTATCAAGGTAGAAATAGAGATTTACATAAAGCACTAAAATGAACACTTATTCTAAGTCTTCACTTGCTTGCATCTTGGACTTCTTGGAGTGATTTCTTCTTGAACTCCATTATGCTTGTTGATGTATTCTTTGAATAAAACCTGTTTATAGCTTAATCTCATCCAAGCATATTATTAGTCCATTTTCTTTTTATTGTTATCATCAAAATATATAAAGCATACAAAGTATGACATTATATGTCAACAATCTCCCCCTTTTTGATGATGACAATAAATAAAAAACTTAGATAAAAAATTGAGTCTCCCCCTATATTTTGTAATCCAATATATAAGAGACATTGAACATTTTTAGCAATTTAATCTAAGTAAAAATATCATATGCAAACTCAAGAAAAATCCATTTTCTCCCCCTAAATATATGCATATATATTTTTCATATTCTCCTATTTTTCTCCCCCATTATTGATGCATTTGATATTTTCATCATATCTCTCCCCCTTTGGCATCAACAAAAAGAAAATTAACATTTTAGATAAATAAAGACATAATATCTAATAATAATAAATATCCAAAATGAAATTATTTCTACCAAAGAATTCAAGGGGTGGTTCCTTTTGGAACCCAAATCATTTTAACATTCTTATTTTTCTTCATAGGACATGCATAAACCAAATGTCCTAATTTTCTACAATAATTACATGTTTGATTTGGATCATAAGAATGTTTAGCTTTAACAAAATAATTCTTTAAGTATTTTTGATTTATCTTAGGTTTATAACCTAATCCTCCTTTGTTAAACACACTTCTTTGGCTTGAAAGCATTTTCTCAAAAATTTCTGAGCCTTGTGTGAATTTTGAGATAATTACATTTAACTCATCAACTTTTTCTTTTAAAGATTTATTATCTTCTTCAAGTTGATTAGTTTTACTACTCTTGTCATTTAAATCATATACTTTCTTTTCTATTAATTCTTTTGCCTCAATTAAGCATATATGATTTCTTTTGAGAGTACTATATTTAGAACCTAACTTCTTATATTCTACATACAAATTTTCAAGTTGTTCATGTAATTCAATATAGGAAGGGTCAGATTCATCATCCGAAGATTGTACCTCATTCTCGCTTTCGATTGCCATGAAGCACATGTTAGCCACATGTTCTTCTTCATCACTAGAGCTTGAGTTCGAATCATCGCTCCATGTCGCTTTCAAAGCTCTCTTTCGAAAGTGATTTCTCTTCTTCATTTGAAGATGGGGACAGTCGGGTTTGATATGCCCCAACTTGTTGCATTTATAGCACCTTGGAGTTTCTTTACTTGAATCTCCCTCCTTTTTGTATTTCGAGAACTTTCTCTTGTCATTTTTCCTTTTAAGAAAGTTTCGAAACTGTCTTGTGATTGATGCTACATCTTCTTCAAGATCGTCATTACTGTCTTCATCATCATCATTTTCCTCGTTTTCGATTCGATGAGCAGTTTTAAATGCCAAATTTTTCTTTGGCCTTTCTTCTTGATCTTGATTATCCATAGATATCTCGTGTGTCATTAGAGAACCGATGAGCTCCTCTAATGGAAGTTTTGTGAGATCTTTAGCTTCTCGTATAGTCTGTCACTTTAGCTTCCCAAGCTTTTGGTAGAGATCTAAGAATCTTACTTACGATATCTGCATTTGAGTAAGTTCTACCAAGAGCATGTAAACTATTTGTTATGCTAGTCATACGAGTAAACATGCTTGTTATGGATTCATGTTGCAACATTTTAAATAACTCATATTGATGAACTAACATATCGATTTTTGATTCTTTTACTTGGTTAGTTCCTTCATGAGTTACTTCCAAAGCATGCCATATATCCCTAGCATTTTTACATGAAGATATTCTATTAAATTCACTTCTATTTAATGCACAATATAAAATATTCATTGCTCTAGCATCCATAGAAAGTAATCTTTTATCTAGGTCACTATATTCTATCATGCTTTTGGAAATCTCAATACCATTTACAATTTTAACTGGTCTATGAGGTCCATTTTCAATAGAAAGCCATAAATTAAAATCTATAGATTGAAGATATATTGACATTCTAGCTTTCCAATAGGCATAATCATCACCATCAAAAAATGGTGGTCTAGAAGTTGAAGCACCTTCATTTTGGAAATTATTGCATATAGTTGCCATTCTACTCAAAGTCTAAGCAAACTTAATAAATGAGAACTAAGCTCTGATACCAATTGTTGAAATTCACGGATTAAAGCAACTATGCACCTAAAAGCGGAATTGGTGCAAATACAATAATTATAGCAATTCTAAAATCAATTACTTGAAAGTAAAGAGATAAGGGAAAGATATTGCTAACTCGGGTTTTTAACGTGGTTCGGCAAGCCTACGTCCACGACTCAAGTACCAACTCGTACTTGAGTATTGTACTCTCTTACTAAACCAAGTAACAAGATTACAATTTCCGCTTGATGAATCCACACCAAGACTTTACACCACTTGAAGATATGCCCTCTTCAAGATTTTTCCTTTCCACTTGAAGATGTCCCCTCTTCAAGATTTTTCCTTGGTGATGTTCCCTCACCAATACCAAGAGTTTTATACTCAACTCTCAAGAGTTTCACAATGGTTGTTTTAGAAAAACAACAATACACTCTTAATAGTGTAGATATTACAAATGAAGATCTATGATCTCTTTCTCTCACTTAATAGCACTTAGGATATTTGAAGGTGTTTAAGTGTAGTGAGAATGAGAAATACTCTTTGTGTTAAGATATGAAGATTTAAACACAAATATGAGTATTAATGAGGATTGATGATTTGAAGGTGTTTATGCACTTCTAATTGCCTCAATATAAGATATGAAAGTTATGTGTTATTTGTTTTGCAATTAAGAGGCCTATTTATAAGTTTCTAAAAGAAACTAGCCGTTTCTAGCCGTTTTAGTGCAACTTCCATATCAAGCGGTCGACCGGTTCATAACGGACAAAACCAAGCGGTCGACCGGTTCACAACGGATAAAAATAATTTGTCTTCCAAGCGGTCGACCGGTTCACAACGGATACCTCAAGCGGTCGACCGGTTCATGCAGAAATCTATTTTGACAAATTATCTTTTCTGAATTTCTTGAACCGATTGATTATGACTTAAACCTTTTAATCATCAAATCCTTTTAATGCATGCACTGTGAAGTGTGTGAGTTCATTTTAATTTGTGCTATCAAGGTAGAAATAGAGATTTACATAAAGCACTAAAATGAACACTTATTCTAAGTCTTCACTTGCTTGCATCTTGGACTTCTTGGAGTGATTTCTTCTTGAACTCCATTATGCTTGTTGATGTATTCTTTGAATAAAACCTGTTTATAGCTTAATCTCATCCAAGCATATTATTAGTCCATTTTCTTTTTATTGTTATCATCAAAATATATAAAGCATACAAAGTATGACATTATATGTCAACAAAATATACATAATACTCTAACTCTCTAAAAGACCTAACACTCTTAAACATACATATCAACATTTATAGAATATATCTTTCTTTACGTTTCCCGCCCCTCTCTTAATAGGAATGGGGCTACTACTTTTTCAGGTGTCAACAAAAAAAACTTCATTGTATATTATTATTATTCTAGCTAGTGGAAATATCTCTTTATATTTTATTTATTAATTATATTTGTTTCTTAGATTTTTTTTATAATTTTTCCAAAAGAATCATGGAATCCTAGTCAGAGCATGGAATGGACTTACAGACCTCCCTCACACTGAGTCACACATTTTAACATCCATTTCAATAAAAGGTAGGCAAATTTTGACACCAGGCTGAAATGATTGCAATTATACCACTAATGATAATAATAATAAATAAATAAAAACCTTGAATCATATAGACATTAGCATGTGCCATTGCTCATGAGTATCCACTCTATTAAATCTTTCATCCCACAAACATACATACATATATACATATACACACACACACATATATATATATATATATTATATGTTATAAAAGAGACATGTATTAATAATAATAATAATAATTAAAGGGTATCAAGTGTAGGCTCCAAAAAATGCACACTTCAAAATAAAAAATAATTTGTGAATAGTAGATAGCACCCATGTGAAAAAGAAAGTCCATATAATAACAAAAAAAACAATAATATATGAATTATTTTATAAATTATGGATTAGAAAACCCATGGCTTGGTACAATGTTGCTTAGAGTGGAGGGAACAAGAATCATAGGGATAATTTATATTTAATCAAATCATCATAAGACCTTCCCTTTTGGAGGCAATCAAATATGCCTCAAATTTTCCCATCAGATGGGTTGCAGGGTATAAGGGGATTCCACTCTTTTTTATTTTCCCTATAAATTAAATTATTATAATAAAATCAATTGCACAGGCTTGGACCGTCACTGCTAGAGAGAATTCTTTAATCATATTAATAATCTTTTTTTTTTTATTAACGTGGGTGTCCGGGCCAGCTTACGCGCACCTCGACTAATCCCACGGGCCCTGAAGTTAACGACCATGTAAACCTCTAGTGGCCACCAATATTAGCGACAGCAGGACTCTGAGACCACAAGGGGAGCAAACCCTTTGATCCTAAGTCTTTGCCACTAAGCCACCCATTGGTGGTTATATTAATAATCTTTCATGTTATAGGTGGGAGCATGTCCGTATTAATCACGTAAAGATTGTCAAGATAATAATTTTATATACATTCTAATGTCTCCTTTTACATTAAACTATATATTGTCACAAGCCCTTATTATATAAGTTAATTAAACTATGCCGGTCCATTTTATTTTATTTATTTATAAAAACATATTTTTTAAACAAAGATTATTTTTTTAACCACTATGTTTTCACTGCAATACCAAATACTAGTATTCTTTAGGCCTTAGATATTAAAATAGGGTCCCACGCACCCCTGTGTTTTGGGCAATTTGCTTTTGATTGCTTTAGCAGTTGTTGGAATTTGCTTTCTAAAAGTATTATTTCTTAGGGATTCAAGTAAACGTGACAATAAAATAATGCTGATTCATATATCTAGTATCTACCTAGAATTAAAGCAAAACCGACCATCGATTAAGTGGTACTAGAACTAAAAAATTTATTTTTTTATATAATTTTAAATTCAAGCTATATTATTTTTTGATGTAATTTTAAATTCGAGTCATATGATAGCCGTTAAAAATTTACATGGTCATTAATTTTAAAATTAATAGAATTAATCGAGATACACTTAAACAATTCCAGATATCCAAGTTAATAAAAAAAATTAAAGCAAAACCGACCATCTAATAGGTGGTTAAGTGGTACGAGTTTAAAACTAAAAAAGTTTATTTTTTTTATGTAATCCCAAATTCGAGTCATATGATTGCTGATATGATAGCTACTGAAAATTTACATGATCATTAATTTTAAAATTCATGGAATTAATCGAGATATAATCAAGATATTCAAGTTAATAAAACAAAATTAAAGCAAACCCTCAGTAATTTTGGTGATGTAATTAGAGGCAAATGGGGCTATGATAGTGATGATGAGTGGAGATAAAGCGGGCACGAGTTATGGACGATGCTGATGTTTTGTAGTGGACCATAAATAAAAAAAATAAAATAGAAAAGGGTTAATCTTGAAAGAAAATAAAGATTATATTATATAAAAATCTAGTGCCTAGAGATCCACCCTGCCTCTTTTCACCTTGAGTTTTAATTGTGAAGTGTCCGACAAACGGAATAATTTAGCATTCAACTGCGAGGTTACTTTTTTTCTTCTTCTACCGTGCCCCGATAGTGATTGAAATTACTTTTTAAATATTTTTTTATTTAAAAATATATTAAAATAATTTTTTTTAAAATAATGTTTAGATTTGAAATTAACATATTAAAATGACATAAAAATATTATAAAAATAATTTAAAGTAAAAACTAAAAAATAAAAACTTTTTATTTTTATTCAAAAGCACTTTTTAAATTGTTTCCAAAGCACTTTTAAAAAGTTAACATTTTTTTATGTTATTTTTTCTGTTTTCGTATCGTTTCGATATGCTGATATAAAAAATATATTTTTTATAAAATTATTTTAATATATTTATAAATATAAAATAATTCAAAAAATAATTTTAGGAGGAGCAGAAAAATAAATAAATTTGACAAAGCATGGTTGGATTTCTCAACTCTAGCTGGTTTAGGATGACGAAAGGTTAATGACTATGAATCTTAAGGATGTCGTGACGTAATGATAAAAAAACTTATGATTTGTGTAATAAATTTTGAATTCAAATCAAAACATGAACTCTTTATAAAAATCTGGAACAATCAAAATCTTATATTTTCATCTGAAATTATAAAATATAATTTTTATTATGTTTACTATAATAAAAAAAAAAGAAGAAGGTTAATGGCTAGGTAGTTGACACAGTGTCAAGAGCCTAGCAAGATGAACTTGAGATTTTATGGTGAGATGTGTCACATTCAGTTCAGAACTTGCAAGAGTTTGATGGGCATATTTCATTTGAAATTATTGTTGTACTTTTCCTACAATAATCATCAACTGCCCGGTTTCCAGACCATTTTTTTTTATAACAAAAATATATTTAGTAATAAAAATAATATTTATATTTTTTATATATTTCTAAGAACACCATATTCTAAAATAAGAATTGTGATCTCGTACTTGGTGGATGATTTAGTAGTCTCGAGATTATAGATAAAGTTGGTAGGAAATATAATAGATCAAAAACTTACTTAGATAGGGATTTAGGTTATCAATAATTTACCCTACCAATAATTCCAAGCTCATGTTGCTAATGAAAATGTTCTCTTATTATTAATGTGGATGTCCAGACTAGCTTGTGCGTACCTCAACTAATTTTACAGGTTTTAAAGTTAACGACCATGTAAATTTCTAGTATCCATCATATTGATATCCACAAGACTCGAACTGAGACTATAAAAAAAACTTTTTAGTTCCAAACTCTTACATCTAGTCCACCTATTATATTGTTGCTAATGAAAACATGCTATAGAAGGGAAAGTGGTCCAACAAAATGGCCCAATAAAACCATGAAAACCTAATCATGATTCCATTTTTGGCAAGCTCTCTACAAATTTTTTGTGTTGATCATGATGATATAAGACTTCTAATCAAGCCCTCGACAGTCTAAGCTTATGGCCCAACCTTGAGCTTAGCCCTCAAGTCCTAGCACCCTCAGCCCGAATAATAATGTTGTTGAGGCTCAATTTTGCTCCAATGGATGCTAGGGCTCGTGCCTGCCAAGGTCCAGCAAAACCCAGGATCCAAGAGGCTTAAGAAGAGGAGAGTGGTGCCTGGACAGCTGAATACAAAATTTGCATACTCAAGCAAAAATCTCTCTTAGATCTGTTTTACATTCCATTTCAAAAGTATTTTTTTATTTTAAATTAATTTTTTAAATATTTTTAAATCATTTTCATATGTTAATGTCAAAAATAAAATTTTAAAAATAAAATAAAAATTATTTTTAAACAAAAATAATCTCAATCACACTCTCAAACAGTCACTTAATCAGACTAGCTTGTTGCAAGTACATTTTACTAGTGAACATCATCATTGTTGTGGCTTTCACGTCATCAAATAGCGGACATGCTTTCAAGATTAAAATGTTTTTGGAATTAATACTAAAATTATGATTCTAAAAGAATTGTTATCTAAAGATATGATCACTTGAAAATTTAATAATTCATAGAAATTTAGTAAGAGGATTAGTTGTGCATGAAAAATATATATCACTCCTCATGCATCCTACATATAATAAGTAGAACAACATTGTTGATTGTTTTTTTTATATTTCTATTGGTTGTTTTATTTAAAGCTCAAGACACGTATCTTCTTGTGAGAAATTTCTTATCTTGTTGTGCTAAATACTAACCATACTAGGATCTAAATTTCAATGTATCACTTAATCTTACTTTATATTTTTAATATCTAAGTATGTACTTTATAGTGTAGTTTTATATACAAAATAATAAAGTCTTCAACTAATTCCTAAGACATATTGCTATTAATTTATTTAATTTAATAATGAAAGTATATATTATATTATAAAATTCATACTACATATATTAATTAAACAAGTTTATGCTATTTTTGAAATCTTGGATACAATGCCTACTTTATTTTTATTTTTTAAAACATGATAATATATGTTAGAGAATAATATAATCATATTATGAGGCTTTACTTATAAACTTAAACTTTTAGGTGAGATGATTCATTAACATGGTATACATTATAAGCTTAAAAATCAAGCACAAGGTGATGTGGATCTGTGCAAGTTTCAAGCCCAAAAGGTTTTCACTTGAGAGGGTGTGTTATGTTAGAGAATAATATAAATCATATTATGGGACCTCACTTATAAGCTTAAACTTTTGGTGAGATTGTTCCTTAACAATATACATTTTTTTATATAAAAATATACATTAAATAATTTTAAAATTTAGTAGCATGTATATTAACAATAAGCTAAATGGTGTGGGGAAAGCATTGTAGCTCCCCACACATATCACTGTGGATTGCTACATTGCTTTTTTTTTTTCGTTTCTTTTTTTTTTTGCTTTTTTATTTATTTTCTCATTACCTTTTTTTCTAATTATTCTCTTTTTTTTTTTATGTTTCTTACCCTTTTTTTCTTGCTTTTTTTTATTACGTTTTTTTTTTGTTTTTTTCTAATTATTTTTTTTTCATTTTTTCTCAATGATTTTTTTTCTTTTTTGACTTATAATTTGTTTTTTATAATCGGGGTGTCTAAGCTAGCTTAAAGGCATTACGATCCTCAAATCCATTTTTATAGCTTTTTTTTCATTTTTTTCCTGATTATGTTTTTTTTTCATTTTTTTCTAATTATATTTTTTTTTCATGAAAAGTTTTTTTTTTGCGGGTTATACTTTTATAATTTTTTTTCTTTTTCCACTTATATTTGTTTTTGTTTTTTTTATGATCGAGGTGTCCAGGCTAGCTTAAGCACACCACAATTAATCCTCGAATCCAATTTTTTTGATAACCAAGGTGTCCATACCAGCTTATGCGTACCATGACTAATCCTCAGACCCATTTTTTTTTGGCTAAAGTGTTTTCCTTATACTTTTGTTTTGTTCACTTATATTTTTTTTTTATAACCGGGTCTATGGGTTAGCTTAAGTACACTACGCCTAATTCTTGGACCGAATTTGTTTTTAAAACAATATGAATTGCTACAATGCTTTCATGCTTATATTTTTTTTTGGTTTTCTTTAACTTATACATTTTTTTATAACCATGGTCTCTAAGTCTACTTGAGTTTTTTTATTTTTATTTTTTTTACTTATATATTTTTTTTATAACCAGCATCTCTGTGTCACCTTAAGCGCACCACGACTAATCCTCGGACCAAATTGTTTTTGATAACTGGGGTGTTCATGTCAGCTTGCGTGCACCACGACTAATCCCTGGACCAATTTATTTCTTTTTTAATTTTATTTTCTTTATACCTTTTTTGGTTCACTTATATATTTTTTTCCTTATCCTTGGGCCAATTTATTTTTTGATAACTGGGGTCTCCAAGTCAGCTTAAGCACACACGACTAATTTCTAGATCAAATTTAATTTTTTAAACAATATGAATTGTAAATGATGTGGGGAAAACACTGTAGCTCCCCACACATAGCATTGTTGATTGCAACAATGTTCTTTTTCCTTGTTTTTTACTTTTTTTTCCTTATTATTTTTTTTGTTTTTTTATCCAAAACATTTTTTTTTGACTGTTATACTTTTTTATATATATTTTTTTTTCCACTTATATATTTGTTTTGTTTTCTGTTTTTTTAATAATCCAGGTGTCCAAGCTAGCTTAAGCACACCACAATTAATCCCCATATCCAATTTTTTTGATAACCATGGTATCTAGGCCAATTTATGCATACCATAACAATCTCCGGACCCATATTTTTTTTTCTAAAGTGCTTTCTTGCTGGTACATTTTTTTTATACTTTTGTTTTATTCACTTATACATTTTTTTTATAACTGGGATCTCCGACCAACTTAAACACACCACGACTAATTCCTGGGCCGAATTGTTTTAAAAAGAACATGGATTGCTATAGTGCTTTCACGCTTATAACTTTTTTTTTATTTCTTTCACTTATACATTGTTTTATAACCATGGTCTCTCGGTCAGCTTAAACTCTTTTTTTTTCACTTATATATTTTTTTATAAGCAGGATCTCCAGGCCAGCTTAAGCGCATCATCACCACTCCCTAGACCAAATTTGTTTTTTTATAACCGGGGCGTCCAGGCCAGCGTGGACGCACCATGACTAATCCCCGGACCAATTTATTATTATTTTTTTCTTTATATTTTTTTATTCACTTATACATTTTGTGTTATGACAGGGGTCTCCAGTCTAGCTTAAGTGCACCACGACTAATTCCCGGATTGATTTAAAAAAAACAATATGGATTGCTATAGTGCTTTCATGCTTATATATATATATATATTTTTTTTTTTCACTTATATATTTTTTTTTGAATGGTGTCTTGAGGCTAACTTAATCTTTTGTTTTTTTGTTTGTATGTTTTTTTTCCACTTATTTTTTTTTTTATAATCAGGGTGTATGGGTCAGCTGATGCGCACCACAAGTTCTATAGGTACGTACATACCCCCTATAAGATAAAATCCAAGAGGTGGTTATAGGGGTGTATTGGTAATTTATCATTTTTTTAATTATATTTGCTATCGCAGGGTTATGGGCGTATCTTCGTGCGCGACGTCAATTTCAGAACTCATGCACATTTCGAATGGAGCGTGCAACGTCGTAGAACTTCTAAAAATATATATTAGTTTTCTATATATTCATTTTATTATGTAAAATGTGTTTAAAATAATGTCATGGTATCATAGATATTTTCAATTTCTTCCATTTATGTGCATAGTACAATAATCATAATACCCTCAATTAAGATAAAAACCAAGAATTGTCATTGGGGGTGTCCCGAAATTTTTTACTTTTTTAGTGCAAAATAAAATAAGACAAAACAGAAGAATTACCTGCAATAGTGTTTCAAACATTTCACGTTTAACTATACATGCATAAGAAAGAGTTTCACTCTCATTTTATACCACCAAAGCTAAACTTACTATGTTTTTTTTAACGCGAGTTGCATTTAATACAAATAAAAATAACCATAAAAATTAAAAATCTAAACTAAGAGCAAAGGTGTATAGATACAAACAAAAAAAAGGACAAAAAACAATCAAGGGATCTAAACAAAACTAAAGATAAAAGAATAAAAACCAAAATACAACATAAGAAATTATACATTTTAAAACTAGAAAAAAAACATTTAATCCCCGCGGCAGAGCGCGGGTTTATGGCTCATATTACCTTATAGCTAAAGGAGAATGGGAAGTTACTATTCACTGGCCATTTCACCTCCCTGCTACGCGAGAGTACGTGCTTTTTTTTTTTGACTTCCGATTTCATTTTTTTGTGCTCTTTTTTTTTACTTCCATTTTTTTTCCGGGTTACGTTTTTCATTTTTTTTCCTTTTATTTTCTACTTCCAAGTTACATTTTTTTTTGTGTTTTTTTCTTCCGGGTTACATTTTTATTTCGATTTCTATTTTTTTTGTTTCTTTACTTTTTATTTTTTACTTCCGAGTTACATTTTTCATTTTTTTGCATTTTATTCGTTTCTTGCTTCTTTTTTTCTTATTACTTTTTTTCTAATTTTCTTTCTTTCTTGCCTTTTTACAATATAGCTAAAATAGAATGAATCGGTTATTATAGCTTTCCACTATTCATGCAAAGCACTATTCATTGGACATTTTATCCCGTGCTTCGTGCCTACATAAGCTCGTTTTTTTTTTAAAAAAAACACAGACGTTCTTTTTATTGATTTATAGAGTAAAATAGACAAAAAAAATTTTAATTGTGGCCGAGTGGTTCTCAGCACGGAAGAGTTCGAACCTCTGCGGCAATAAAACTGAATTTATTTATTTATTTCTGAAATCCGTTTTTTTCTTCTAAAATCCGGGTTTTTTTTTTCCTTCTAATTTTTTAAAATTATTCTGCAAAATTTGCTTTTTGTTTTTTTTAAATGATATGAGTGATAGTTTACGCGTACCACGACTAATCTCCGGATTCATTTCTTTTCCCTTTTTTTGTTGCCACTTATACATTTTTTTTCCATGACCGGGGTATCCGGATTAATTTATATGAACCACAATTTGTTTTCTCATTACTGTTTAAAAAGGTGTTTTCCCCTTGCACTTTTTTGTTTATAATCAGTAATTTTCACTATTCAATACTACTTGAAAATTTTTCTTTTATTTTTATTTTAATCGGGTTTTTTATTTGATTTTTTTAAACCAGAGAATCAATTGTAGCTTATGAGCACCGACTAATCTCTGGATCTATTTTTTTCATTAGGTGTCCAAGTCAATTTTTTTCTTTTAACCAGGCTTCTTTTGTTGTGTTTTTTTTTTAAACTAGGGTATCCGTGACAGCTTACGTGCACCACGACTAATTTCCAGATCATTTTTTTTTACATTTTTTTTCAACTTATACATTTTTTTCCCCATGTCTAGGGTGTCTTTATCAATTTACGTGCACCATATTTTTTTTTACATTTTTTTCCTGTTTTGTTTTCTCATTTATACATTTTTTTTTATAATTGTGGTGTTCGAGCCAGCTTACGTGCACATGGATTTGTTTTCCACGCATACAGTTTTTTTATAATCAAGGTGTATAAGACAACTTACGCACACCATTAATAATCCCCGGAACCACTTTTTCTTTAACATTTTTTTCTTTTTTTCCCCCTTATAATTTTTTTTATATAATTGGAGTGTACGAGTCAGCTTACGGGCACCACGACTATTATTTTATAAAATGACTAATGGAAATCACAATTTCAAACAGTAATGAACAATTATTTCAAATATGTTTTTCACATTTCATTACTTTTTGAAAAAAATATTCATTTTTTATATATTGTTTACATAATTCTTATTTTTGTCCATGTTTATATGTACATGCTCTTAGTTTTTGTTTCTATTTTTTTTATTCCACTATTATTAAGATTTTTTTTAATATTTAAATATTAATTCGTGTTGGTCATCATTGAAAAACTAATGTTTGTTATTATTATTTTTTTAATTTTTCAAGTTAAATAATTTCTTCAAATATAATAATATTTATTTTTTATTAATATTTTTAGGTATTGAATTTTCATTATTTTTAAGTTTTATTTTCTTTTAAATATATCATAATAATTATATCTTTTGATATTTATTTAATATTAGAGCTTTAATATGCATTATCACTTTTTAGTAGAAAAAAACCTGTTTTTAGCAGATTTTTTCAATTATAATTTTACTGATTAAATATTAAAATAACAAAATAAATCATGTATAAAATCAATTATTTTTCAACATAACTAAAGAAACCCAGCACATCGCGCGGAACATTTCGCTCGTACAAACTAAAATAGGCTGAACTGATACGCATGCTATTTAAAATTTATAATTAATTATAAAACTGATGATGAACTTACAAAGTTGTAAAATCCGCTCCGGTACCGCTCGGTTTTTGTTTGGAATGGAACGCTCGGTTTCGGTGTATTCCGACGTTCGTTACGGTTTTGTACTGTTCTTATTTATTTAATTATATATATGAAAAAATAAAATATTAATTTTAAAAGTATAATTTAAATTCAAGATAAATGAACTTTAAATTATACAATACACACATAATCTCAAAATTAGAAACATCTTTAAAATTCCAAAATATTATGAAAGTAAAATGTTCTAAAAAAATACATCAAACATCTTCTACATCATTAATATAAACATTAAAGAGATAACTAAAGATTACTCGACAATGATTCTGGAATTTCAAGGATCCAGACACCTCCAATGCACACGGCACAAATTAGGAATAAACTCTTGATTGCCCATTTCCTCAAACAGTGATAATTTAAATACAATTTGAAAGAGTAATCGCTCCCTTGGTCATGGCCATAACCCCACATTAATTACCCATTTACTACTATTATTTAACCGATAAATAATTAAACGAAATACATAATTGATCCATGACTTAAATACGTAAACTATGCTTAATTAATAAAGTAACTATAGTTGATAAAGTAACCCTGGATGCCATGTGTCGCTCATCCAGCTGCTGACCCATTTTTCATTGTAGCCATGTGTCTGTCATCCCCTTTGTCACTTTCCCCAGTGCAATGCCACACGTTCTTTATCCCTCTACTCTCAAGTTCCACTTGTCATTAATCAGGCCCGTAACAAATTCATTAGCTCTTCTTTTTCATTTTAGAACTATAAGCCAAACTGCCAAAGCATTTCACTTAGAAAGTTTACTTCTTTTGCTTCAAAGAAAAAGAAAAAAGGCACCTTCTTTTGTTTCATCTTCTCTTCTCTGTAAAGATGAAGAGAAGAAGCCATCAAAGAATGGGACTTTTACTAGTTTTCCTTGCTGGGTTTTCTTCAATCTTTTATTTTGCAACCTCTCAAGCAAGCCCAGATGCTGAAGTGATGTTCTAGTAGCAGTTGAAAGAGAGTGGAGATTTGGGTTGATTTTTGATGGATTATCGATGAGCTGGGGTTAAGAGATGAAAATTGATTTAGGAATTTTTGAAATCGGGTTGAATCTGTGTGTTTTGTAAGAGAACTTTAAACGATGTCTTTTTGGCTGGATCCGGAACGGAACGCCCGGTAAAGAACCGGGGCGTTCCGACCAAAATTTGGCCGGATCCGACCGGAATTCAAACCGGACAAAACGTCGTTGTTTTGTCCCGGATTTTAAAGTGGAGCGAGTCGTTACAACAGGAACGAGATTCATAACTTTGGTTACACATGCTAGTACATGTAACACGTGACAAATACAAAATTTAAATATGTTGGCGTGTGCTCAACAAAAAAAAGAAAGAAAGATCAATCGATATGCGTATCAGACGCATGAGACACACACACAAACAAACAATTGTTGGCAGGTCGCACACGGGAGACCTGATCGTCTCAAGTCACGCACGTGCTATTGTTTTTAAACTTAAGTTTTACATTTCAATTACTTTCTCTTACCACTTCATTACTTCTGAATTTTGTGAGGAAAAAAATATGTGCACTTCCGTACAACAACATCAACCATGAAAGCTACTCGACGATTCACATTATCAATCAATCAATATATATATAAGGAGGATTATAACTAATGTAATGATATAGAATTATGTTCATTCTTTCATAGTTTATGATATCATAGGCTAAACTTAGAATTCATTTTTTTGTTATGTCAGTCAAGTGAAACCCGTCTAAAAAACCCTAAATTACAAAACAATACCTCATAATTTAATGAATTAAAAGACACCCCGTAACAACCTCATAAACCCATATTGAAAAAACACAAAACTTTCACAAGTTTAGAATTTCAAATATCTATATTTTTATGTAGTTCTCAGTAACCAAACAAAAAGCAATAAAATTCTGACCGAACTTGCAAACCAGAGAAAGTAATGATAACAAAAAAAAATAAGTTTTGTTAGAGAAGGAAGGGGGTTAGGTAGCTAACCAGTTATTTTGACCAGCAGTTGGTTTGGGACCGGTTCCAGGTTTGATCACCCGCTTCTCCACTGCCATGTTTGCATAGTTGTCTATTTTCAGGTTTGATCACCCGCTTCTCCACTCCCATGTTTCATTTTGGTTGTTTATTAGTTAAAAAACAAATAATACCCCGTAGTTTTTATCTCGATTTAGATACCGATCTGTTCTGGATTTTTTCAGTCAAATACTGGCTGAAATATTTTTGTTTTATTCCGGCCATTTCGTTGCGACCAAATAATGTTTTTTAAATAATAAATAATTTTACAATATCAATCATATCTCTTAATCCAACAGTTAGATTGAGATGAAATTTTACGAGGAGTCTCTTGAAATACCTATATATTATGTTAAAATTTCAGAGCAATCAGATAATTCTCGTAATGTTATATATGTTCATAATTTTGTTTAGAAAAATCATTTTATTGTGTTTTTTTAGATTAAATTGCACAATTCTAAATATTATTTTTTGGACTTGAACTATTTTTTTTGGAATTAATATATCTAATATTATATATACACACATAAATAACACAACCCAAAACAGCCCGTAAAAATACTCCAAAACAAAAACATGACGTTTCAATTGAAAAAGAAGAAGGAAACACCTCCTAAATCAGGATTGACAAATTTGATACCATGATGGACTAGAGGCTGACTTGGCTGAAAACTAGGGCTAGTCATTTCAAAATTTAAAAAGATTTCTTAGTTTTAGGAGCTCATCCATTATGGATCAAGTTCCAGGGAAGGTCACATATCAGTAAATCTTATGTATCAGCTTGGAGAAACAATAAATTAATAGCAAACCATGAGGTGTGCAAACTATAAAATGAAGAGTCCAAAACCCATGCAGACACACAGATATAGCAATGGATGATTGATTACTCATAATGTGTTGAAATTATCATAACACACACGAGCTAGCAAGATTCAAATCCTAATTCTAAAACTCCTCAAATTAGGACACTTATCTCACACGGAATTTTGAAAGAAAACTAATGGGGGCAAAGAAATTCAAAGCCTACAACTCATCAATCACACATTTAGCCTCTCATTTCTGCATCCCGAACCCTATAAAAGCAACGCAACCACCTTTGTCTCTATCACTCTTTAACGCCACATAACACAAAACAACTCAACAAGACAAAAGCTTGTGAACACCTTTTAAATATCTCTTTCCCTCTCCATGTAATCTCACATTTCTTGTCTCTCTCCAAGCAGAGGTCCCTTTGTGTTTCAGATTTCTGAACGACAATTGGGTGAATTTTAGAAATCTGGAATGTGAATGGTTGGTTCTGGTCTGATCCGGGTTTGGTGAGACAAAAAAGAAAAAGAAAGAGAAAAGAAGAGAGAGAGAGAGAGATAGAGCATGGAAATTGAGAGAATGAGGGAGTTGTTGCTCCTTTGGTGTAGAATTATAAGTAGCCGTGTGGCCCTCGTGGGTGGAAACCATACAGCTTCCAGGTTTTGTACTCGCTAATGATCATTGTTTTCTTGTTGTGTTGGTTTCATTTCCTTCAAAGAATCAATCTTGGTGTTTATACCGAAGTTGTTGGCTTTTGCTACTCAGGAAGAAAGCTCGAGTCCTTACGCGATTGTGGATATAAATTCTTTGTTTTGAGTGAGAAATTAAGGTGGAAAGGTGAAAAAAGATGGAATCAGCTAGTGGGTTTTCTACCAGGGATCTAAATGAGACCAAGCATTTCCAGAATGGAGGGATTGGCTTAATTTCAGATACCATTTTGGTGCTTAAGCTTCCTGATTCCCGAGTAATGCGTGTTGTGTCTCGCTCGTTGTTTTTCGTTGTGATTATTCTTACATTACCATTTATGGGGGCCATTTTAAGGGAACTGAACTCAAGTCATTATCTTGATGCCACTGGCTCTGCTTCAATTGATCTTGAATTCTTCGGTTTGTTGTTGCAAGATCTGGCCAAGGAGGGCCTCATCAAGAAG
Organism: Salix exigua; assembly: GCA_032356905.1. NCBI lineage: Eukaryota > Viridiplantae > Streptophyta > Magnoliopsida > Malpighiales > Salicaceae > Salix > Salix exigua. Next base: position 5,088,668 of record CM063604.1, on the reverse strand, counting down.
GGCGATAAAGCTCTCATTGTTTTCTCTGACGTCGGGGCTGTAGTTGATAGTTCAAGATTCTTGAATGTCAATGATATTGATTTCGTACCAGAATCTGATTTGGAGGAGGAAAGCTTGTTCCCGGATGCAACATTTGATTTTGCGTTGACATTGCACGTTGACGATGCAAGATCTTTAGATCGCATCGTGAAAGTTGGAGGCATTCTGGTTTCTCAATTGAGCAATGACCCTCCAAATGCTTTCCAAAAGATGTCAAATTATAGAGTCGTGTATCTCCGGCGATATGGCTCAACCATCGTGGCAATGAGGAAAACGAGCTCGGTGAATCAGCTTGTGAGCTCTTCAGCGAAGAGGCGGCCTTTGCAGCTAGCATTAGATGCCAAGAGAGAGGCATTGCAAGGCTTGGAAGATGTTCTGCTCGAGCCACCACGAGAGAGACTGGAAAAACCTAGAATTTACTCGAGGAGATTCAAATATCTTCCTGACTTGTTGGGAGATTCTTTAGAAGACTTCTCGCGTCGAATTTTCATTGATGTGGGCTCACAGGGGGTGGACAGTGGTGCAATGCAGTGGTTTAATGAAAACTATCCAACTAGAAATCAAGATTTCGAGATTCACAGCATGAACATGGTGTCTGCGGATGTTTCAAACTGGTTGATGAAGAACGTGAGGGAAGATGAGTTCGTCGTGATGAAAGCAGAAGCAGAGGTAGCAGAGGAGATGATGAGGAGGAAGACAATTGGTTTGGTGGATGAATTGTTTCTTGAGTGCGACAGCCAAGGGCAGAAAGGGCATAGAAAGAAAAGTAGGAGGGCTTATTGGGAATGTGTAGCCCTGTATGGAAGACTGAGAGATGAGGGAGTTGCTGTGCATCAATGGTGGGACTGAAATGACCCTCATAATTCTGTGGTTTGTGATTATTCTGTTTTGTTCGAGTAATTTCAGTGGTCAAACCTCTCATATGAATATTTTTTTTTTTGTAAATATTACAGTGTAAAAAAAAAAAGACCAAGAAAATTTAATTAATTTGAATCTAGGAAAAAAATTAAAAAGTTGACAAAGGAAAATGAGAGATTCTGTTTCACAATAAGTTAATTTTGTTTTTAAAATTAATTTTTATTTTTTAAAAATTAGAATAATATATTTTTAATTTTTTAAAAAATAATTTTAATATCAACATATAAAAATAATCTAAAATCATTCAAAAATTTAATTTAAAATCAAAAATAAAAATAATTTTTTTAATTTTTTAAAAACAATTTTAAAATGCCAAACAATTTTAAGCTGTTTGTTTAAGAGTATAATTGAAGTTACTTTTAAAAAATATTTTCATTCTAAAATACACTAAAATAATTTTTTAAAAAAATTATTTTGATATTAGCAATATAAAAACATCCAAAAAATTTAACTTAATAAAAAAATAAAAAATTTAAATTTAAATTTTTTCAAAATTTTTTTGACAGGCAATAACTAACCGGGAAAGTCTCTGATTCCTGCACTTCAAAACATTTCTATAATTTACAAGATATATGACTCGTTTTACAAGGGCACAATTGCCATGCAGGCTTCTGCCCAAAGCTCAACTTATTTTATGACTAACCCTTCCAACCCAAGGAAAGAAGAAAATTTTACAAATTGATTTTGCCACCTGGGGATTTGGGACAAATAATTAGAGTAAGAAAACAATGTGTACACGAACCCTGATTCATATACCAGCTTCAGCTTCCGACAAGCTCTCCTGTTTCTCCATCAACAGGTAATCACAGAGTTCCAAGAGCTGGTCTGCAAGAGGAGGAATACCAGGGTTTCTCCTGTCGTTGTACACGTGGGCATTGTAGGCAATCTGCCACATGTCGTGTCTGAACTCATTTCGATCCTTGTATTCCATCTTCCTCACCTTGTCCCTGATAGTTGAAAGATCCATGGGGCGTTTTATGATGTTCAAGTAATCAGGAGCCTCCTTCTTGGGGACAGGTTTCATGAAAAGATAGGACACTTCAACCCTATCTTTAAGGGCATCCACAATACCTTCCAGGATGTTCGCCAAGCCAACCTGTGTGTGAGTTGAGAAAAAAATGGAGAACTTAGTTCAAGTTTCATACAAAAGCTGTGAAACATAAATATGCACTCTTTAATAACTAATTAATGCATCGATGCTGCAATTTGCTGTTTCAGTTAAGGGGTATGATACTAAAGCTGGATTTCCAAGTCCATTTAGGCAAGAAGATTCTATTTTAGGTGTTCATAATTAATAAAAAATATTGCTCAGGATAAGTTAAGAGGCCAAGCTAAATAATGACCAGGGAGACGATACTATCAAATACATTTATTTCATAACAAAGTGAAAAAAAAGGGCTGACACGTATGTAAATTTATGTCACTTTCAATTACCACTAAATTGAGCAACCCCCAAGTCATTACACTGAAAGAGACTAGTCAAAACCTAACCAGTAGTGAGCGGGAGAATAATACATGGCTGCTGACAAGCTTTTCAGAAATAATAGCAATGACGAGATCCGAAATATGACTTTTAAATTATGGAGTTTTGCACCAAAAATATTTCTTCTTTCCTTCCTTTCTCTTAAAAATAATGGAGGGCGGAAATAAAAGCAAAGCTAGCACAATTTCGCAAAAGACAATTTGACCAATAAAGGTCTTCCAACCCATTGCATAAAAGGAACTATGGAAGACAGTGTAACAGACAACATATATTCATAGCAAAAACTATATGGAAGTAATAAGGTTGGAGCTAATTAGTACCTCTCCAACTCTACGACGCTTTGTTGCTGGGGTATACTCAGCACCATATGTCCCCACATCAACAACAGGTCGCCTTTTTGCACCCCGATCTCTTTCTGGCATCCTTCTGCCATTTCGAGCTGCCCTGTAGTCATCCAAGAAATCATCACTGGTTTTGGGCTTTTTCATCTTCTTCTTCTTCTTGGCTTTTTGGCGCTCTTCTTCATCCCAATCCCATTTGATGGTTTCAGTGTATCTTTTAATGTCAGCTAATTTTTCCTGCTCTTCAAGTGACCTCATCCTCCTTTCTTTCTCTTCTCTCAGTCTCTCAGCAGTTCTCTTCTCCTCCTCTTCCCACCATCTTCTATCCTCCTTAGCTTTCCTCTTAGCTGACTCTCTGGAAAAATGCATGGCTTTACCATGCTTCTCAAAACTGGACAGTTCAACAATTTTTTTAGTCTTTCGATGCTCACGCCCAGTTCCTCCATCCTGACTAACCCTGTCCAGATCGATAGTCTCTTTGGACTGTTTTATAACAATTTTCTTTTGAATCTTTTCTCTATCTTTTTCAGCTGGTGGACGTATCACAATGGAGGGTTTATGAGGATCAACATGATCTCTGTCTGTGTATGTTGGCGGTCGTATAACAATAGAGGGCTTATGTGATTCAATCTGGCTTCTCTCTATATCCATTGGAGGTCGTCGTATCACAATTGATGGCTTATGTGATTCAACCTGAATGTTTTCAGGTTTTGCCTTGTTAAAAATTTTGATTTTATTAACCTTAGCAGTGGACCTACTCCCAGTATCAATATCAGAACTGACTGTTCGGACATCAGAAGTTGTAGGTTGATCGGAAGGATCTGCAGCAGCTCCATCAGAAGGCTTGTCAGAGAATTTCTCTGTAGAACCACACTTGAACTTCACTGGAAGAGATTTTGCTAAACTAGATTTCTCACCCTCGGAAACTTCAACTTTGGTTGCACTTTTGGTGACCATCCTTTTCTTCGGCAACTTATGCTGGGACACATTCAAGAGATCCTGAGAAGAGGATTTTTGGGAAGCCTTTTCCAAATCTGTAGTTTCTACTGGTGTTTCAGGTTCTTTTCCATACTTGGGGCAGTTTTTATTGGTCTTCATGTGTCCTAGCTGAAAAATAAAAGGTAAAGCAACTACAACTGATAAATTCTTCTGAAGCATAAAATAAATAAAATAAAAAAAGCTCGGTAAGTTATACACCTGTCCACATGCTCCACATACGAATTTCTCTCTTGCTGATTTCTTCTCCTTGAACATCTGGGTTAAAAAAATATTAAAATGGTCAGGGCAAAAAGTGGAAAAGCTAGATTTCCAAAGTTAAAATGGGTGGTAATGTTTCACATGTTAAAGATCTGAAGTAAATGCAGCTATAAAATATAGCATGGCAGGCTATTGAAACACCAGCCATTGCTTGAACAACTAACATTGCAAGACAAGATTACAAAGCATGATGGTTGTCCAGAATAGAAATATAAAATCTCAAATAACCTTAGGTTGCATCTATATGCAACACTTGGTATGAATGTTCTGTGCAACCTTTTCAGGCCATGTAAAGATAATATTCATTGGAAGGAGATATAAATGAGCCTGGTAAAGTTTAGGTAAACTGTTTAGAACACTAGTTCTCTTTATATTCTTTCTACACTCTAGTCAGGGAAGACGAAGGCGATGAGACTTGATGCTTTAAAGAAGTTCAGAGAAGAATGAAATACTGCACTTATTTCTTTATTAAATTATCCTGGAAACGGCTTTCCTAGAGATGGAGAGCCCCTTGCCTTGCCATTTCTAGTTTTTTTTCTTATTTTTCCCGCGTTAAAATAGGTTGATTTTTCATTTACCAATGAATTGGATCCACCTCAATTCAATCAATAACAATATTGGAACATTGCCAAACTACTAATTAGTCAAAACACGAAAAATTATTATCCTATGCTTCTCATTCATATCTTCTTTTTTTTTCCATGCTCCCACAATCACATATCCAGTTGTGCATTAAGACATGACAAATGTAGTAGAAGTTTATGATACATGTATAAGGCATACTCAGTGTGAAAGGAGCTTTTGCGCAATTACACAAAAAAATAAAATTGAAGAACAAATTAAACCTTGAAAACAAACGTGAATATACCCATGCATAATATCCATTAGAATCTGTATCTTCAGTTAAATGTTCATAAAAGAGAATTCCAATAACTGAAGATAGATGAAGAGGCTCACGTGATTAAGTCCATCTGCCATTATTACTTTTGTTTTCAATGGAGGCGTGCTAAAGGTGCCGTTCTTTTTCACTGTATTCACCTTCTCAGATGCTTTCCCTTTCATAGTTAGTGTTTCAACCTGCCAGCACAGTCACCAGTGTATACTTTCACAAGCAGGAAGAAATTATCTACTCGCAAGTATGACAACAAACTGGAAGTGAACTGGCCAAGGAAAATGCAGGTTTCAAAACAATGAACAACATGGATAAGGTGGAATGTATTACCTCCTTTGAGTCTCTGATGCTGTTCTCTTTAGGCATATATGATCCACTGAGTTGGGTTTTGTTCATTTTCTTACCCCAGTGAACATTGTCAACAAAACTTGGTTTTTTAGGTGCCAATACCGCATTAACACCACCAGTTTTAATTTTTTTCTTCCTTTTCTGCTCAGCCTCATCATCTGCAGCACAGCAAGTTGCTAAAATCTAAGCTAAATTATAAATAAACGACATGCAATCTATGATCCATATACCATAAGTGTGCCACCTAAGTTAGTTCCTTAATTTCAAGGGTTATGCCATGTTAGCAGAAACCAATCAGTAGCATTGGGACAGGAAAGCACATGTAAATGAAGTAGAAAAGAACCTATCATGAAAGTCAACCGTACTAAAAAAATTAAAGACGCACAAACATGATGAAAAAAAAAGTGCCATATTACTAATGTTTCCGTACATGAAGATAGTAGCAGTGATTTTAATACACCAAGATTTATAAGTGGTTCATGCTCCCCAGTATGTGGCAGCACATAACTGCCATATTCCAGTAGTAGGAGATTTTTATGCAAAGATACAAGTTCCACCTATCTAGAAGTTCATGGAAGTACGCAAGCAATAGTTTACCAGATATGTCCATATGAAGCAAACAAATAAACCATACCATCCATAAGCAATCTGCATAGTTCAGCAGCCTCAGCAGCTTCATCTTCAAATTCCTCTTCTGCCTGAGCTTGTGATGGGCGTCTTCTCATTTTTATCCCCTTAACACAATCTCCTTTGTCATTCTTAGACTCATAATTATTTTCATCACCTTCAAATTCCTCTGCATCAAGCAAGTTTTCTAGGTCTCCGGCAAAGGAATCCAGATCACTATTTGCTTCAGAATCGCTTTCAATTTCATCACCATCCAATGCTGAAAGAGATTGAACTTGGCGATCCCAAATTTCTTGGCACTTTTCTCTTGTCTGTTGTTGTAGCTGAAGAAAGGACATTCGTTGGCCACGTGCATACTTGCTGATAGTTGTTGGATCAACCTTGACTCCACATGAAGCTTGTTCACTTGATAGCTTGCGTATCATGGCAATACGATGCCACCTTGTCTGTTTTGCAATCTGCTCGTCAGGTACATTGAACTTCAGAAGCACCTGGAAACCAGAGAATAACTGAATCAATTATCTACATCTTCCTTGCTCTGATACCATGTTAAGGAACCATCTCACCTAAAAGCTCAAGTTGTTAGTTGAGGTCCCAGAATATGATTTATATTATTTTCTAACCATCACAATCAATTTTACTCTCTAAGGATTGGTTAGATTAATTTAAGGCTGTTATTTACCAGTCATGTTGTTCATTGAGAGTGGATAAAATTGGAGATGACCCTAGTTAAGCCATAAAAAAGAGGACTAATGTTATGGTAGCTCTGCTAAAATGCATTACATAAAGGAAGGACGGTTACATTTTTTATAAAATGCAAGGGAAGAGGCACAAAACTGCTGTGCCTCAATGGGTGCCACTGAAAATCTAGTGATACCTTTGTAGGTTTGGTGAGGTTTTTCTGTTACCATGTGAGAATTCTGCTTAATCATTGAATTTCAGTAGATAGTTCAATATATAGTATTACCAAATTAATGAAAAGAATGCTTGTGGTATAATATTATATCCCAGGTATTGGGTTTCAGTGGAAGGAGGGAAATAATCATCTTTATTAGCCCAATCACAATATCATGTTATAATGATTGCGCATGCTAGATATCTGGTTAAATCTACCCCACTTCCTTTTTTTTTTTCAGTTCAACATGTTGTAATAATACATGTTTCAGAATACCAGTAAGTTCTATGCAGTTTCCTGGACGGTAATTTCAAGCTATTTATCTCCAAGATACAATCCAATAAGGATTATGGAGTCAATAATAAACACTAACGCACCTCTCTTGCAGCCTCCATACTCAATCTACGTAGGTCTGCATCTGTCCCTGTAACAGTGGAACCTCCTCGACCAGCGCCTGCTTTTTTCTTCACTATTGCATTTGACATTGGTGCCTTTGGAGCAGCACGAACATAGCTAAATCCTAAGCCCCTACCAGAAGGATCACCAACACCAGTAATTTCAAGACGCTCAATGTTTACCCTATCCTGAATACAAAAAATTAAAATTGAGATTTGGCATTTAAAAAAACAAGGGATAATTGTAAAATATTGCAGTGCCATGGCAAATTTCAAGAATATGAAATAGAACATAACCAGCAAAGAGGGCAAAAGAAACTACTCAAGTACAGAAAAATATAATAACTAGAGCTGTATGGACTAGAGAACCACTACCCATATTATTTCTTTATCATTTTAGAAAGTGAGAAAATCAATTACAACATTATCCCAGCAGAAATTGCTAGATTGTCATTACAAGGCAACACAAAAGGTGAAAATTCAGGAGTGTCTGCCAGTCTGTTTGATAGATACATAAATTAAGGAGAACAAACACTGGAGCAGATAAGATAAACCACTGATAATGGACAAAGGAAAAGAAAGCAAAATGACAATCACTCCAAGAAAAAAGAAAAAAAACACAAAACAATACAGGGCAGTTGGCAGGCATTCATGACATGTTGAGATGACACATTGGTACCCAACTTTCTTTTCTTTTATTTACTGGTTTTCTTTTGACAAGGATCGAAAAATATCTTACAAAAATATGTCAATGAGTTTTCAACCTTTTACAGAAAAGACAAAGGACATAAAATGAAGAATCTGCAAAAATTATGCCATCATCTGCATTTTTATGAGATTTTATGTCCAAAAATAACAATAGTTCTTTTCCTTCATACACACTTGCTGTATTTATCTCAGCAACCAAGACGTTGGTACTACTAGAATACAACACTACATCTCTTTTACTACACAAGTGCCCCACCCTTCAAGCATTCAACTTTGCAATCATATCTAGGAGTGGGAATAGAATGTGGCCAGGATTCTAGTTCCAATTCCGATTGGAATTTTCATTCAATTTATATGAAATTAAATGTATTTGTAGTAGGGTCCTAATTCTACTAGATATTGAGTTTTCACTTAAAATACAACCCAGTTCTTGCAGTATTGTAGTCCTTGTTACTAACAAACCAAACAATATTAAGCAAGGAACAGAACATGATAATATAAAATTTTATTCAGGAAACAATGAAGGCAATTTCTCAATAAATGCTCAGGTCAATCCCTGAGAACTGAGAATCTAAATTCAAAAGAATCAATTTCTTGAGAACAATGAAGGAAACAAAAAGAATAAGAATCTCACAATGGAAATGCTATTTCATTATATAAGCTCTTACAGAGAGCAGATATTCACACAGTAAATGGTAGCTGAATCCACAACACTTCTCAAAGGCAATACTGGCTTGAAGTTCATTAGAATCAGAGATAGCTGGAAAGTGTCATAAATCAGAAAAATAAAATCTTACCTGGTTTGTACAAGCAACAAAATTACTGCTCAGGCTCCATGGAGTTATCTGCAGTTCCCTCTCAATATGTGACGCAGCAGCCAGAGCTATCGCTTCGTCAGGGAGCTGACTCGTTGCAGTTGAAACACTAGCAGGAAGTGTTAGCCTCGTAATCCCCAAATGTTTAAGACGATACAGACCAGCTTGCATGCTTTCATAAGCACAGACCTAAAGCCCAAAACGATAGGATAATCATAAATTTATTTAAAAGAAGAGGGAGAAGTACATGGAGCAATTAAGTACCAAGAATTTTCAGCATACTAAGGAACAACTGCAGCACCGGATTCAAGAAAATCCATATGATCATTATTATTTCCACAGCAAACTCTATTAAACCACTGAAGTTGAGAGTTTATGGATCCACAAGGTAGCAGATACCAATCATTTTAGACTAACAATGTATTCTCAAGTGATATTATGAACTAATTTGTCAATACAACATGTATCATTACCTTGTGCTAATTATAAACCTGACAGTTCCTTAACTCTTACAATGGAATAAAATGTACTCATGTAATCTCATTTGCATTTAGAATGCAGGAATTTTCATCCAATAACACTTGCTAGCCAGAATCAAATTGCAAATACAATGACATGCAATATCATAAAAAGAGCTTACAGCCTCTTTGCAATATTACAACCTTACAGAATTGTAAAAATGCAATTACCAATGACCTCATATCAAACTAAAACCATGGCTATCCAAATTTATTGTCATAGTAGAATCATATAAGATGAAAAAAAATAAAAAAATTACAAAGAGTATGAGATATGAAATCTGAAACTCACATTCTCTGGTAAGACCATCTTTTTCAGTTCCTCTTCAGATGGAATGATGAAATCACGCTTCTTGGCCCAGAGCAAGTGTCCATTTGCATCCCTCTGCATGTTGAACATTCCATTTAAAGAAATAGATTGGGCAAACTGAAAGATTCATTGATCAAAGGGCGAACCAGCAATCATCTGAACACTTTTTATTTATTAGTAACTCCAAATCTAAAGTGAATTATAAAGCAAGAATTATACCCGTAACACAGCACACTCCTTGAGTTTCTTTCTTAAGATGGTCTCTGGAATGTTTGGAAAATGAGCAGATAGCTCATCTGCACGTATCCAAGGAAGTGTGCCACGCTTTTCAGCAGCTTGGAAGTCACGATAAAGATACAGCAATAGCCTATTTATGATATATGCCTGAAGATTCTTAGAAGCAGGGGCTAAAACCTCCATCAGGGGCTCCTGCAAAGACAGATCAAATAATCCAGAATTATTTGTACACCCTTGCACCAAATAATAATTAATTCTTGCATTGCTTTCTTAAAACACCACAGTTTTTAAACTTCCAATGGTGGGATACAAAAAAAGTCACCCAGGAGGCGGGGAGAAGTATTGTAGAACTTCTTCCAGTCTAAACCTGATCATCTCATTGTGTAATATGAATAAAGGCACTATCAGTAAGAAGTCCCCACTCCTATCCTTTCCTCTCCCAACTTCAAACAACTTTCCCTATTATGGCTGTAACTTTGAAGCGATCACTTCAGCAAAAAAAAAACTCACATCCTGATCTGTAATAAGAACATAGGGTGTGGAGCAATATGAGGTGGTCATTACATGAAGGAAGATAGAAATAACTCTTAGGTGTTCCAAAAATGCAGCATGAATTACCAATCACAATAAAACTACAAGAAGAAAATAAAACTAGAGATTCCGGAGTCTAATTCAAGGCAACCTCAGATAGCGTTTAAGAAAGCTGAATCAAACCTGTTGTCCAATGACAGCAGCCCTGTCAATGCGTCTTAAACAAAGCTTTCCTTTTGCAGAACGAACCAACAAATAGTCAGTAGGTGGCACCTTGTGGGGAAATATGGGTGCTTTATACATGTTTGTTTCAAGAGATGACTGACTGCAGCCAGCTTTTATGTCTCCAAGGAAAGGGGATTTATCATTCTGCTCCAGTATCACAACATTACCCAAGCTTCTTTTTTCATTGCGCAATGAGATGCCAGTTTGATCACCTGGGCTTGACTTCTGATAGTAAGTACGGAGATTAGCACCCATACCAACATTGCTTAACAACAAAGGTCTTTCCTCACAGTACCTGCAGTGAGAAAGCAGATGTACCATCTTCATATGCATGAGGGTAAGAGGAAATTTAAAGATTAAGAAAACCTTAAGAAAAAAACAGTGTAGGATGCACCTTTTTCTCAAAAAAAAATGAGGAAGTTTAAATGAATTATTTGATGCTTCAGCAATTACATTTTGGAAATTAAGATTGTAACAAGGTACAAATGAAGATTAGCTACAAATGGTTGCTAAGGTACAATAGAACTGGTTTTCTAAATGATTAAAAAAAGTTCCTACATGCCCCAAAAAAGTAGAATTACCAAAAACATGATTAAAAATGTTTAAATGGAGTCCATTAAAACAACTATCCAGGTTCCTTTTTTCAAGATTGATGACTAGCCCCCAGTAAACAACTGGGATATAAAGATTTCAACAACAAAAAAGATAAAAAAATGATGAAGTCTGTATTGAAAATAAGATTAGAACGTTGCAATTATTTATTAATTTGATACCATAGGAGGTTTGACAAAGAATAGCACAGCACATTATGATGAACAAGCATACAACATAGAGAGAATCACAACTACTACCTAAATTGTTGAGGCCAATAAATTTCATCAACTAAAATGGAGGTTTTATAAATAAAGGTCAATTATACCAGATATCAGTGACAGGTTTAATAAAAATCCAGTCTAATGGCTAAAATTCAAAGGTAATGAATAAATAGTTCGATCATCCCTCCCTACCATGTGCTGCCCACAACATGTTACCAGAGAAAAGGGTGAGCAGAGGATGTGTTAGAACTCATTTACTTGAAGGTGGTAGCGGAAAATTTGTTCTGGAAGGATTTTATAAATGTCTTGTATACAGATTTTGCAAAAATGATGTTCTTTTTTTAAATAAGATATGACCATGAGAAAAAGGAACAAAGAAAACTAGAGAATTTAGAATTACAGAAAAGAGAACCAATGAGGATAATAAACATAGGACATGCAATAGCAAGAGGGAAGAAACAAAGGAGAAAGTAGAGCAAATGGAGAGCATCTAACACAGCAACACATGCATATGCCAGTGGTAGCAAATCAATGATCAAATTACGAAATTCCTCAGTTTCACTAAGACAATGATGCACTGACAGGTTTGATGTACATAAGAAGCTATATATTTTATATCACTTTTTCACATGAAATTAATGAAAACAAACTAGCTACTTCAGATAAGCATCTCAGGAATATCTATGTTCTAATAATAAAAAACTTCTATTTAAAATTGCTTCTGTTGGTTCCCAAATTATGTATAGCAAGGCTACCAAAAGAAAATGAAGAGAAGAATATCAAAGGGAATAGAACTTGATTAATTGGAGCGTGCAAGTCTCTGCCCACCAATTTGAGCAAGTTTCATGTATGTAAATAAGCAAATTGTCTATGAGCATGAAAACAACTTCTTAAATGCCTTCAAGGGAGATTAGACAAATCTTGTAAAGACATAAACAGGTAAAGGAGAAAGATTTTTCTGTCACTTACTCCATTAGGAAAATGTGACCATCTTTTACAGAAAGGTCAGATTTCTTCTTAAATGCCCCTGGAGGACGCAGAGACTTGTTTTCACCTGGAATTTTTTGTGCCCTTGGCCACAAATGAATTTTTGTACGAACTAGATGAAGCAAGGAGTTTGGTTGAACATTTTGAGCAGCAAGAGACATGTGGTCTTCTAGCTCCTTCCCTAAATAATATACCTTCACAGTTTCTGATGGCTTGAAATCTATATAAAGAATATTCAAGTGAGTTCTTGGTCTTCTTAAATAATTCAGAAATAACATAGTAAAAGTGGATTCACAATACAAGAAATTAAAACATAAATTCGGCATATTACAACCTAGCTTTTTTGAAGCTTTTGCTTTGACAGAAGAGATAGTTTCCTCGGCATCCACATGTACTTTACTTCCCTTGCCCCCTAAACTCTTTAATATAATTTTCATTGGTCCTACTGTAGGTAGCTTCCCTCGTTCTTTGACAGCCACCTCATGGTCGTGGGGATACCATAAAGCTTTTGGTCGATGAAAATTAGCTAGATCTTTACTGCAAAACAGTGTATTATATTCAAAAGGAATATATAGAAAATGGAGGACAAAGAATTGATAGGTAAAATCTATATCATGAACCCCGATTTGAATTACATTCAAGTCAAGTAAACACGACATATATTAGAAGCAATACAACTTGCTGAAAAGAGAACAAGAAAAAACACCAGAATCAATTATACTAAAGAGCATGGAACCTTTGGTGATTAGGCTTCCTCTTGCCTGAGGTGCCTAGCACTACTATAGGTGCTTGCCTCAGTAAGATGAAAGCTTAAGAAGAATATATATTTCAAATAAAAGAAAACCAACAGGCAAAGAATCACCAAACAAATGGCTTCTAATCAAAATATCAATATCAAATTCATATATGTATATGATAAATAAGAAAATCCAAGTCAATATCACAAATGCTGAGCTATCACAACACCCTTTTCCTTTTTTGGCAAGTAACTCAAACATAAAATACACAGTTGATTTCTTGCCTTCATCATAATTCACTACATTATGATCTATGGTTATCAATTTATATAATTATGGCCTCCTTTCCTTTTATCCTGCAAAAAATAATACCTTTAACTCACAAAAGTACATCACTTCTACTTGTAAGATGTTTTCCCTCTTGAGCAATACTATCCCTCACTGTGAGTTTGGATAGGCTATCTTATATTAAAATATTGTAAATTAGGAATTGAAAATATGCTAAAATGCAGGAATCAAACATAGTTTTTCAATGGGGAAACCCAGCACCATCTAATCTTATTAATAATTGAAGAATAGCTGTCAATAAGATCACAGAAATGAGAGAGCTTGAAAAAAACCCTGCTACAAGGTAGGCCACTAAGACTTACTTGCTCAACTTCAATTTCATTGTCTGAAGCTTTATCGCAGGTGCAGAGTGATGTATTTTAATGCCATATGCAGTTCGTTTACTAGAATTTGATTGCAATTGCTGAGAAATTTTCCTGTTCATGTAGAACTTGTCGTTAGCAATGTTGAATTGCCAACCAGATTGATTTTCATGGCATAGTAGCTCATGAGAAACCCTTTGCTTTAGGGGTCGAGTTATAATCATTGCTCCTGAGTGATGTTGAAGATGCTTACTATCCCTGTGATCCAAAATTTCAAAGAGCATCTGCTTATCTTGAAGATCAAGAATCAGCTTAGGCTTTATGTTAGTTTCATATGGTTCCCATATTATATTATCTAACCAAGATCCTTCCATCAAATCTCTATTTTGCAATGTGAGCTTACTGAAACGCCTAATAGCATCACTTTCATGAAGCTCTGCACTATTATTCTCTCTTCTATCATCAACATAACTAGGGCTATCCACTTGCATCTGAGATTCCAATCTCAGAAGTTGTGGATGGAATCTGCTTTCTGAGAATGGAAGATTTCCAGGTTCTGAAGAGTCTTCTGAGCCAAAGGACTCCAAGAGAACAGAAGACCTGTTCTGAAGAAAGTTACTGAAGTTCTCATTTAACTCCACTGGGAACTCCGAATGAAGATTTTGTGGACTAGTCACCTGTTCACTTTCCCTAATAAATGAAGATCCAGGGTCAGGTCCAGAAAGATCAAAACTCTCTACAGAGTTGTCACTGATAGCTGGGGAATTGTCCCAAAGTATTCTCTCTTCCCAATCTTGTTCATCAAGGGGGTAGAATTTTGAATGCACCGGAGACTTCCATTCCATTTCCTCGTTCATTGGTTCAGCACTAAGATAAGAGTTCTTTCTTTGTTCCTCAATTTGAGCAGACGTTTTAATAGCTCCATGAACAGTTCCAAATCTTGCTAATTCTGCAGAATCTTCGCTCAAGATTGAAATGTGATGTTGATTTAAGTGCAAATGTGATGGAAACAGTTGGCCAGAGTCCTTTAAGAATGCCTCTTCATCCTCTTCAACGATATCAGAAACATCCATAGATGTATACTTCTCTGAAAATGAATTAAACAAGAAAATTAAAACAGAAATAAAGAAAAAGCAACCCATAAGATGATGGCCCTGAATTAATAGACAATGCTTCCTCATTACTGAAGAGCAAAACCAAGAACTAGAAACTAGAAACTAAAAACTAAAAAGAAGAGATGAAAAGATGAGTGTACAATGCAAATTGCACAGGTGGTGAACAGGTCCTAACAGATTATATTCACTGTGACATTGCTAGAACAAGTTAAATGGTATGAGATGGAAACATCGCCTGGAAGAAAATACATAAAGCAAGAGAGCATACCTTTGAAAATGGAATATCTGTGATCTCTTTTTTTTCCTTTCTTCAAAGGTTCATGGATAGAAAATATTTCAGAAAACTTCAAGATCTCCATCCCATCTTCTATGCACAAAATAGGAAGTGGAGTTGGACCTTTACGATCTAGGGACCCCTTTACATGATCAGCTTCCTCCTGCTTCAGCATAAAGACCTCAAAAAGACTCGGAGCAACAAGATAACTATTGCAAAAAAGATGCAATAGAATTATTCAAGAATTATTCAAAATCTTGGCTCAAAGATGTTGCACACTTACACCTTACCTTGTTTTATTGACCATGTCACACTGAAAACATTGTATGTCTTTGATTAACTATTGCAAAAAAGATGCAATAGAATTATTCAAAATCTTGGCTCAAAGATGTTGCACACTTACACCTTGCCTTATTTTTATTGACCATGTCACACTGAAAACATTGTATGTCTTTGATTAACAGACAATCAAGATTATCAAGTTACCATTTCAGAAGTGCAAGCAGCCAACTAACTCCCAGGTTTGAAGCATAAACATGTTTTCCCTCTGTACCATCTTCTTTCCTCCATTCCTAAGAAATGTGGGATGTGATTATTTGCTATTAGAGTCGTGCCATGGGTGATGTTAAGTTCTTTGGCAAGGATGGCAGAATTTTTGACAGATGCCTTTCTGGGTTCAGGAAAGAAGTGTTCCAATACTTCAACAAAATGTTAATTTTGTTGGCAACTATCTGGTTTTTCTGGATGGAAAGAACCAGCAAAACTTTTCAAGGATCACTTACCATTGAGAAGGTAGTTGTGGAACAACATAGTCTCCCAAGGTATATTCTAATAATACCAGAAATTATGGGATGGCGCAAACAAATGGTAAGCAAACTAAGAGGGGATGTCCAGATCTAAACAGACCGCGGGAACTGTTTTAATTAAGTAGGGGCAATGAAGAGATTATTTCCAAGGGCAGACTCATTCCATGATTTTGCATCCTTGTGATGCAATGCTTTGGGGCTTTTAGATTGTTTTCCTAGCAGACACTCAACAGAATTGGAGCATTTTTTTTGGAGCTTTGTTCCTTTCCAGAGAATTGGCACACGGTGAATACCAGAGAGAAGATTTAGTAACTTGCTAGCATTCATCTGTATTGAAGTCATAATCAAACATGCAGAATTTGTTTTTTTTACAATCTGTAAGGCTTGCATTCATCTTTTAAACATGTCCATAGACAGTGGTTTCTTAAATGAGACTCAACATTTGCTGATGAGAACATCATGCAACAGCATTTAGAATGCAAACGCGATAATATGTAACATCTAAAGAAAATTGAAGAATAAGGAGGACATGGCAAAATGACCTCATGAATATCTTCCGATTTAGCATCAGAACTTTCAGAATCCATGGAACCAAGTTCTACATCATCCTGAGAAGACTTCTCTACTCCTACTCCTGAAACTACTCCAACATCTTGCTGACCTGAAAAGGAGATTCTAAACTAAATAATCTTGCTGGCACAATTTAGAAAAATGTAAAGATTGTTTGTGTGTGCGCAAGTGGAGATATTAATGGTAAAAAACCAATGAATATTCCATAGCCAAGGATAATAACCTCAAATTGAAATAAAAATATTTGTGACGATTTTATTAAGAGAAAACAAAAAGTATATCTGTAAAGTCGCATAGTCAGATGAGTTATCACTTATCCTCAAAAAAGTATCAGAAATTGCTTAATTCTAGTATTTTTCTTGTGTCAATTAAGCCAAATCTCAGACACAATAGAGCTTCTCAGATAGTTCAAATCTGGAGAAAAGCTTGGTAGAAATCATCAGGTTCAATTGTACACTGCAAAAACTCCTAGGTGGATGGTACAATTTGAATTACTTCTTGCACACACTCATTCAGCTGTCTGAGAGCACATAACTGAAAGTAGGGCAAAAAGAATCCAGACACTGCTGAAATCTCACAGAAAATCCACCCAAACAGCTGATACTGAATTTGTACATCATACCAAGACCTCTTCCAGGCTCCCACAAAATGGGTGTGATCCTCTAAGAAACATTTGTGGGCTATAGAACAAATAAAAAAAAAAGGAGTGTCGGATAAAAAATATATGTTTAATGAATTAGAGCTACTGAATCTGAGCACTTGAAATGAGGATTTTGCTAGGTCAAGGCGAAAATGCACTACCTAAATTTCTGATCCAGGTTAACTAGCAGAGCAAATTAATGCCCAGAGATGGATTTGACTGAAACAGACCAGCAAGCTCAACATTTCTGAGTTAATGCACATCAAATACCCAAAGATTTGCTCTGAAAACATATTTCAGTTTATCTAACAGCCATACATTGGTAACTTGGCATCTTAGACAATCCAAGCTTTATATTTGACATAAATAAAGTCCATTCCTCACAATTGATATTATCAAAAAGGTGGTTTGGTCAGGTCAAAGTCAATTCTAATTCCAAGAAATTGCCATAACAAAACTGATGGCGTCCTATGTTTTTGCAACCCCACATGAAGAGCAAACAATATAAGACTTTTGGATGTCATATGGATATAAATGCATGTACAGCACGTGAAAAGGACAGCTGCTTCTTTGAAACAGAAATATAATCATATTAAACAGGAAAAAAAATAAGAAAAAAGAAAAACAAAGGCCAAGAAGTGGCATCACCAGCAAACTCTTTACCCAAGTGTTGACTGAGGAAACATAATGTGCATGCTACAAAATACAGCAGCCTCTACTAAAATCCCAGATAGAATCTGATCAATCAGAATAATATCCCTTGGCTACAATTATTGATGAGAAAAATGCAAAATGATATCCAGCATTGATTTGGTACCGGAAGAAGCCCCACAAACTTTAGAGAATAAGCATAACCTAAAAATAATGTAACTGAAGGAAAAACAGATCAAATGAATGAAAACAAACACATATGAGAATATAAATGCCAGCATTTTTCAGAGAAACCAAGTTCTGATCTAGCCAGCAGCCAAAATTAGAAACACAAAAAAGTCAAAATTTAGAATTCCAATTTCTTAAAATAAAAGAGAATAATACCAGATTTCATTATAACCACCAAAACCACAGAATAGGTGATGAGTAATAAAACCTTACAAGATGAGAGCAACGACATTCAAAACATGGAAAATCATTACATATATATATAAAAGAACATTTGATCTGCAATTGGCTATTATAAAAATGAACTGAAGTACATCAACCAAAAGCAAACCTGATAGAGAGGCAGCTTGAATTTCAATAATTTTATCCGAAACCACTGGTTCCTTTTCAAGTTCCTCTTCCACGCCCTCATCATAATCTTCATTGTCAGATGTAGGATGCTGCAATGTGGATTCAGACAAAATATAATCATTTTTTGACAACAAGTAGTCCTCCTCATTAACAGCTTGAATCTCAGGCCCCTCGTATTGTTCATCAAAGTCTTCATAATCAACTGCATCTTCAGCCTTTGCATCATAATCTAGCAGCACAAAACAAAGTAAACACAGAATCAGAAGGTTGGGTGTGGTTAGCCACAAGAGAAACTACAAGTTACATAAACACAAACCTCATAATGCATGGGTATGATGGTGTGGAAGCTACATATTTTTGATACACATAAATGCACCACAATATATGGATATATGAGTATGTATTTATATATGCAGATAAGCTCAACCAATCATTTTCAACTTAAGTTAGTTGAAGTTCCAGGAATGGTTTTATATTACTCTCTAATACACCCCTCAACTTAAGAGCTGGTGACTATGCATTGGTTTCATGGGATTCAACCAAATGTTTCTTCATGTAAATCTGGGTATTGCACTGGTGACTATGCATCCCTCAAAACTTGAGAATACTTAATATGTTCCTGAAAAGTTAGTTTTATTTTTTAAACCGAACTGTCATCATAAGAGAGAGCCATGTGATCAAATTGAAAAGCTTCCCAGCATACTTGGCATACAATAAATAGAAATAAACAAGAATTCATATCTTCCAAAGCATCAAAGGCAGGTCAATTTATGTTTCATTAACCAGTATGCCAGATTAGTAGAAGACTTCAAGCAGAGCTTCTTAAAGTGTTACCACTAAATGCAAGTCAAGACAAATAAAAAACATGGAGAGAGAGAGAGAGATTGATTAGTTAAAGAACCAAAAATACTAACACAACATCAAAAACTGCATGAGATAGTTTTTCCTGGCAAACAACATCACCTTGTTCTGCAGCATCAGTGGATGTTTGATGTGACTTCACTGACAACTGAAAATAGAATAGCATGAGATTAAAGTGCTAACCCAAAAGAGAAAAAGGGGGAGAAATCTGCCTGAGCATCATTGAGAATGGAAAGCTAAAACACATAACACATGATACAAATTTTCCATACATCAATTTCTGTTAATGACGAACCCAACTTGTCAGCTAATGCAGCAAGATGCTCCTTTGCATCCTGAAATTACATAGTTTGGCAGCACAAGTGAGAATATCGAACTGAAAAACTACCATACTAACAAACAAGAATGTTCCTTGTTATAAGTAAAAGAAGAATGTATGATAAATACAACAAGCCCAGAACTAAGTTGCATTATGGATGAGAACATAGAAGTTGCTGCAAAACAAGGTTGCTGCAAAACAAAGTTGCTGCATGCCTGGACGACTTGAAACTTCTAAAGATGTCATAAACTGACTTTGTCTATACAGCTGGTGGCTGAACAACACACATTTACCAGATTCTAGTAAAGAGGAAAAAAAAGTAATTAGGAAAAGATCAGTTTTCATCCAATTAACAATCTGGGGCTATAAGAGGTTTTCATATTGAAATATGAAAACTTTTTCACTCAATCTCACCTCCCAAGTACCAAGCCACGACAAATGACCATTGTCAATGAAGTTTCGGCCACAACAAATGACCATTGTCAATGAAGTTTAGTTTATTTTACATCTTTTATTTCACCAGCCTAAGCCTCTTATGGTTTTTGTTTTGTTTCCTATCTCAAATACATAGTACTGATTTTACTCAATCTCAGTTTCAAAGGGACGCTAACTGTCACTTGAAATACATGTGCATGTTTATGAAACCTTTTACGGAAGGAAATACAAGAAATAAAAGATCACACATAAAAGAGACATATAAGCTCACCTCATCAAGGTAATCAGCATCGAGATCACCAGAATTATCAACATTCCCAAACATAAAACCCAAAAATCGATTACCACCGCCTTCCTCATATTCCTCCTCCTCATCTGTCCACCAGTCATCCAAACATTAATACAGGATGACCACATGGGAGTTACAAAAAAAAAATGGAGGAAAAAGAAAAGGAACTAATTTTGAACACATAAGAAACACATCCCAATTCTTTCTTTTCTTTTGTTTTGCTTTTTTTTTTTAAAGAAACCAATTTGATTTTCACAAGGTTGTCCAACTCGGAAACAAAATAAACTTAAACCACAGCCATTAAAACCAAAGACTACAGACTTTAAGAAGACAAACAATCAATACACCAGGGCCATCATAATTCTACCTATATCTATTACAACACCGTGTCCGAGTACAAAACAACAATGCCCTTCACCGTAAATGACAAAGAAGATACAACTCCAGAAAAGCCCTCAAATGCCGCATTTATATACAGAATTCAACCAATGAGCATGAAACAATCAAATCACATCATACTATTGAGTCAAAAAACCAACTTACCATCGTCGGAAGCACTTCCAGAGTCATAGCCACCTCCACCCATGTTTTAAAGATAGTTTTGCCCTATTATCATCAAAATGAAGAAAAACAAAATTCCAGCTTTCAGCTATTAAACTAAGAAAAAAATAACTATTTATAATTCAGTTTTTTAATAATTTTTTTACTTCATTTCAAAAAATCCACGTGGAAAACAGAAACCAAATGAGAAGAAGTATTAAAAAAGGGAGCTAAAATGAAAAAAACAAATTCGAAAATGGAAACAACAGATTAACTTGAAAAAACATAACAAACAGAAATGAAGAGAAAATAACAATAAAAATAATCCAAAAGCACTACAAATTTAGAAATTTAAATTCGTTGAAACAGTGAGCAGTAAACTGCACTCGAGCTCCCCATGAAATAATTTTTAAAAAATCATTCTCTTAAATTATCAATTGAAATGGAAGCTTGTGGAAGTAAACTAAAATCAAACCCTAACAGACACCTATTAAAAGCTGAATAAAAAAAATCGAAAAAAACGTAGAGAAGAAATTAAAAAAAGAAGTCGAAAACACTAAAAAAAGAAACATAAATTCGTTGAATCAATAAGCACTAACCAAACCGTACTTTAAATCTTTCTTGGATAAAATATTAACGAAAAAAACACAAATTTCAACGAGGAAGAAAGACCATGAGTGATTTGAATTTGGAAGGAATGGTGATCAAAAAATCAAAAGAAGAAAGAAATAGGAGTGAATGGATTGAGATGCCACCTAGAAATTTAAAAGGATTGATTCATATCCTAATGGTGGATAACGATAATCTCCGACCGGGATAGCTAGCTTTCCTCCAGCCTTTGCGTTTGAGAATTGAGAGAGCAGACAACGATCGACTAAACAGAGTAATTTAGTATTGGGGCAGGAGTCGGGTTGGGTTCTGGAGATTGGACTTGGGCCTGGACTTTGGATCCGTGGAGTAGAATCTAAGCCCATAGAAAAGTAAGTGTTTAATTTGAGTTTTTAGATTCTAATTTCTTTAAATTCACTCATTATTATTTTTTTGATTTATTTAAGGAGGTTTTCTTTGTAGGAACTTGATCTGTGTTTTATTTCATCCTTACTAATGGTTTATATTAATTAAATAAATAATTTGATTTTTATTTTTTGTACTAAAATTTATCATACATGATATGAACATTTGAGAGTTCTTTTCGAAAATATTTTTGAAAACAATTGATTTTTTTAATTTTAATATTAAATTAAAAAAATTTAATGTTTTTATATCATTTTAATGTGCTGATGTGAAAAATAATTTTAAAAAATAAAATAAAAAATATAATAGTTTTAAACGAAAAACACATTCAAAAGTAACCATATCATACTTCCAAACAGTCACCAAGTTCAATTTGACCCAAAACTCAAATAGTTGTTGCAATTTAGCCCAAAATATTCATGCAAAACACTGAAATCCACACAAGCAAAACTCATCCTTAAAACCCAGCAATTCTTTTCATATCTTTTGTCAAGCAAGAAAATTCCCTGTTTATTTGCATTTAGTGCCTCCATACTGATTGCAGGCAAAGAGGAATTAGTGACTACTTAGGAGTTTGATTGATATTGTTTTGGAAAATATTTTATATTTAAAAATATATTAAAATAATATATTTTTTATTTAAAAAAAAACAATTGGTATCAACATATCAAAATAATCTAAAAAAATCTTAAAATTTAATTTAAAATAAATAAATAAAATTCAATTCTTTTTAAAAACGTTTTGCTTTTAAAGTGTTTTTCGTTCAGAAATACATTAAAATTATATATTTTTTATTTTTTAAAATTATTTTTGACATCAATATATCAAAATAATTTAAAAATATTATTATTTTTTTAATTTAAAATTTAAAATTAAATTATCTTATGTGATGGGATGGTTTTTCTTTTTAACATGTCATGGCCCACTATCATTCTGGGATCGTGTTTCCATGTCAGCCATTACCACCCACCATCATCTCTGATCCGGTTTCCCATTTCATTACAGTTAGATGATGCAAAAAAAATAATAAAACCCACTTAATTGCATGGTCTGGCCGACATCTACAAACAAGGATCATCAAGAACAATGTTAAAATCATTGACAACAAACATAAACTAATATCATGGACTTCGATTTGTCCATTGATATCGGTAGGCTCTATTGGTTCATGTGGAGCATGGTTAGTGAGTGTTTGTTCTTATGATTATAACTGAGTTTAAAAATAAGTTGATGTATTAATGTTTAGGAGATGTTGATATTAATTGTTTTTCATTGCTTTCATGGTGACCGAGTTGAATTTGAATTCACACGTGAAATTAATTGTCGATGCATGAGAGTGTTATTTGAATATAATAAAAACGTAGATGGTTATATCTCATGAATAGTCATTTTCTTATGCCAAATCAGTGCATGTTTGTAGTTAAGTTTGAATATGTTTTTTGTTGATCGTTTTTTTCTTTTTAAATTAATATTTTTGAATTGTTTTGATATACTGGTATTAAAAATAAATTTTAATAATAAAAAAAATTAGTTTGAATGGAAAACAATTATAATCACAGTTTCAACCATCTTTTTTATTTCAGTTCAACAAAAGATGAGAGGACAAGTTAAAACATATATATGTAACCAAACATATAAAACTATTTTTATTTAACCTCAAATTCAACCACAATTTTAACCACATACTTCAATTTCAGTTATGAACTGCAACTAAAAATGATTTTTATGAAACTGTCTTTTTTAAACCTTGATCACAATATCAAATAGACTCTTAGTCTACATAGAGCAATCACAGCAGGTCAATACTGCCCCTCTAGAGCTGACCAGAGACACAGTGATAGGTACAGACCTTCAAGGTCTAGTTATGGATTTGGTTTGAAGGACCTGCACTTGGAACTTTTGGTATCCAATGGAAATGTGGCAAGGAAGGCCACTTGAGATGTGGGAATTTGGGTATGCTGGGAAACGATTTTGGATCTGGCATAGGCCAGGACTTGACCGGTGGGAATTTGGGAAAGGGGGGCAATTTATGCGATATAGGCTTAGGCAGGGGAGGTGACTTGAAGCTAGTCGATGGTGGCGTTTCATCCTTTGGAGGCGACGTGGAGGTTGGTGGCGGCAATGATGGTGGTTCTACTGTAACTGGAGATGTTTTTGGTGGATTTGGTGGAGTTAAGACAGAAATGCTAGGAGGAGCCGGTGATAACGTCGGCGGTCCGAACGTTTCATCCTTTGGAGGCGACGTGGAGGTTGGTGGTGGCAATGATGGTGGTTCTACTGTAACCGGAGATGGTTTTGGTGGATTTGGTGGTGCTAACACAGAAATGCTAGGAGGAGCCGGTGATAACGGGGGCGGTGACAACGTCGGTACTGATGATGTTGTTGGTGTGGAGGTCAAGTTTGGTGGCAAAGGAGGCAATTTAGGCCTAGGCAACGGCGGCACATTCTTGGAATTGTGAAGAAGATGCCGAGCTGCTGAGGCAACATGAGTGCATGAAAGTGGAATCGATATGAAGAAAGCAATGATCAACAGGTGATGAACAGAAGCCATGAGGGAGCAGAGAAGTACTATTTGATTTTGACAATTTGGTTTTGTATATATAGGGGGGAGTAAGCTTACTACATACATGAACAAAATATAGAAAAGGAAGTGAAATCAAGCCCGAATTGGTGTTAACGTGGAATCATAACGAGCAGGGAACTTGAATGACTTCCTGATAAAATAGTTCATAAAATGATTTATATTTTTTAACACATTTTCTCAAGAAAATTGGTTTGAAACTTGATATACTCATATTATCTATGCTTGATTTTTATCAAATAAAATAAAGATAGTGAAATTCGAACTCATGACTGCTTAGATAAAAAGATTCTGATACCATATTAAAAAACTATCTGGTTTAAAAAGTTAAATTTTTAGATGAAATATCAAAATATAATTTATATTATTTTCCAATAGATTCATCGATTAATTTGTAATTTTCTCTTGGTTATGGTTAGATCTCATGAGCTGGTGCAGGCCCACAATTCTTGTAATCAATAGTGTCGAATTGTTGTTGTGGACAAGGAGTAAAGCTTTTATGGCAGAAATAAAAAACCTTCAAGCTTGCAGGTTCAGAGAAGGAATTTCTCTTCAAAGAAAGATGACTGTGTATTAAGATCCTCCATTTTAATCTGTTTGGATTTATGACTGTGTATTAAGGGATGTTTGACATTGTGTTTTAAAATCATTTTTTTTAATTTTTACTTTAAATTAAATATTTTTTTTTGGTGTTTTTAGATATATTCATGTAATGATGTCAAAAATAATTTCTAAAAATAAAAAAGTATCATTTTAATATATTTTTAAATAAAAAATATTTTTAATAGCAAACTCAACTACACTCCCAACATAGAATCCATAAAATAAGAGGCACAGCTGCTTTTGGCTGCTGATCATTACAGTGTTTTGCATGCTGCCCCTGGCTACTGCAGCTATCACTGAAACATCATTCATTCTTTTACATAATTCACCTCTGCCGATTATTTTCCAAGACATTCATGATTTTTCATGTTTAGAAACTTCATTTTCAAAACGCATTCTCTAATTAATTGGCTTTAAACACTTTGATTTTTTCTTGAAAAGTACTGCTCCAGAAATCTTTTCGTAATGATCTGCTGTTTTTGTGAGTTACTTAGTTATCTAGGATGGAGATCAAAACCGATATCCCCTCCGAAATTCAAACATCTTAAGTTTGATTATGTAAGTTTCTTACAGATTCTTGATGTTCATAGCAGAATCTGAGATCCAACAACTACATATTCCCTCTCATTAATATGCTGGAAATACCGGGTTACCTACAATATTGTGCGCCATTTAGTGCTGTCAGGAAAGGCCACCCTCCTCTTCAACACAGGAAAAATCCAATATTCAATTCATTGATGGAAAGGATTTTTTATTTAAATCAATCTTAGAAGTGGAATGACCTTCTCAGTAAACATTAAAAAGGTGGTGCTGGACCACTGAGGAAAATGCCCAGGAGGGATAGCAACCTGTATTCATTGCTGGTGAATATCTCTAGAATTAGCAACTGATCATTACTTTGTTAAGAACATGAAATTTAAAAATTATGGTAACCAAGAAGAATCTTAAACAAGGAGTGATGTAGGAATCTGTGGCATCGAGATTAATGCAGAATTATCTCACGATAACTGTGTCCATAACTTCTGTCCTGGCAACTTCAGCTAGTAATAATGTTTTTTACACAATCTGCCTATGAGTAACGAAATCGTTTGATAGATTTGTTAAATAACCATCTCATCTAAAAGTTTAAACTTATAAGTGAGGTCCCATAATATGATTTATATTATTCTCTAACACCCCCTCTCAAGTGAAAGCCCTTTGGGCTTGAAACTTGCACAGACTCACATCACCTTGTGCTTATTTTTTATCAAATAGAATGGGGGTGATGAGATTCGAACTCGTGACCGCTGGGTCAATAAGGCTCTGATACCATGTTAAGGAACCATCTCACCTAAAAGCTTAAGCTTATAAGTGAGACCCCATAATATGATTTATATTATTCTCTAACAAGATTCAATATGTGACAAAAGTTCGGTAGAACAATAAAACTACACAACCGATCTTTTCTTTCTTCTACTCGACTCTTTTAAATTTCTGTAGTTAGCTTCCGTTTGGGGCTATTGAATTCTTTTTTGAGGAATAATTAATGTGTTTTTGTATAATATTAATAATATCAATATTCAGTATAATATTTTGGAATTTTTGAAACAAGAGAAACTCTTAAGAAAATTCAAAATTTTATTGAATAATTCAATATCCGACCAAAAGGCTTACAATGATATTCAAAGCGAAAACCTTAGCCTCAATCCTTATTGAACAAGAAACAGGATACTTATTAAAAATTATCAAAAATAGAAAAATTGAGATAATTGTAGAAATTAAAACCACTAGAAATCCTTAGCAAGCCAAAATTGACTGAAGTCGATTCGAACCCGAAAATAAAGAAAAATTTGGCTTGGTTTTCGGAAAGTGTTTTCTGGAAAATTTGG
>CM063604.1:5038006-5061295 GCA_032356905.1 Salix exigua | reverse complement strand
GTGCATATTACTTATAATATAAAAGGCGTGGGGAAAACATTGTTCCCCATGCCAATATATATATATATATATATATATATATATATATTGATTTTTTTGACAAAAATGATCCATATTTTATGTATTTGTGCTTTTAGATTTTATTTTTATTTTTTTTATTTTATTTTTTGTACTTATCGTTTTGAAATTTTAATTTATGTCGGCTACATTGTATTTTATTCCTAAAATTTTTATTATTATTTTCCGGTCCCAGAAAACACTATAACAATCTATAGTGTTTTCCTGCGCCATGATTATATATACATATATATATTCTTTTGGTGTTTTTGTTTTTTTGGACAAAAATAAACCATATTTTGTTTTTATTTTTTTCATTTATTTTTGGTATTTATCGTTCTGAAATTTTAATTTATGTCGGTTACATTGTATTTTATTTTTAAATTTTTTATTGTTATTTTCTGTTGCCAAAAACACTGTAGCATCTACAATGTTTTTCCTGCGCCATGATATATATATATATATATATATTAACTATACAATAAAACACATTCCAGTTTTACTGTGCTAATCCACAGTAACATCTACTATTAATATATATTTTCGTGAAAGACAAACAGTTGTTGAGGTAGCCAAGATGGTCTAAAAAGCGTCAGATTAAGGTCCCCTCCGAGGGCATGGGTTCGAATCCCACTCTCAATACATTTCTTTTTAGCGAATCCACATTAAAATTAAATTTAATATATATTTTCGAGAAAGATGAACGAATGTTGAGGTGATCGAGCGGGTTTATGAGGCGGGAGATAAAAATTCCGTTGGAAAGGTTGGGGGTTCAAGCCCCACTCTTGACATATTTTTATTTTACTTAAAAATATGATTAATTTTTTTTAATGATGATGATAATTTTCTTGCTTTTTTAATGATGATGATAATTTTATGTTGGTTATTTCGTTGAAACCTATTAAACAGATAATTTTATATCGATTTAAAATTCATATATTTTATAGAAAACTTGCACGTCATAGGAATTCTGTACAAATTTATCATTTTAACCAAAAATATATTATAAAGAAATAATTAATATTTTTTTGTGTTGAAAAAAATATGGTACCGCCAAATAACTATGAAGTTAGGGGAAATGATTGCGCTAGTACTATGGTTGTGAATACATTCTAGTTGTCATTCAGGTTTTTTTATTGGAACAGAACGTTCTAGTTTCAGAGTATTCGGGGTTGTACTGTTCATATATAATTAATTTTATATATATAAAATTAAAATATAAAATTAATAAACATAATTAAAATTCAAGATAAATTATCTTTAAATTATACAATATAAACACAAAGTCAAACAAACATAATTTCAAAATTGAAAGAAAAAAAATCACAAGTTAATCAAAATAAAGAGGATTTTAAGGCTAGAACGACACCGAGACCTTCCGGCCGGAATTTAAACCGATACGAAAACGACGTCGTTTCGTCTCAGTTTTTTTAACGGCATGAAACATTCCGGTCATTCTGGCCAGAACGGAACAAAATTGACAAGCATAGCTAGTAGTGTTGGTGTCACCTTTTATTTTACTATGAGGTCCAAATTAAGACAATCTCGCACTCTTTCATTAAGTGCACAAAGAAAACTCTAATTTCATGAAAGAACATGACATAATAGCATTACAAATATACATAATACTCTAACTCTCTAAAAGACCTAACACTCTTAAACATACATATCAACATTTATAGAATATATCTTTCTTTACGTTTCCCGTCCCTCTCTTAATAGGAATGGGGCTACTACTTTTTCAGGTGTCAACAAAAAAAACTTCATTGTATATTATTATTATTCTAGCTAGTGGAAATATCTCTTTATATTTTATTTATTAATTATATTTGTTTCTTAGATTTTTTTTATAATTTTTCCAAAAGAATCATGGAATCCTAGTCAGAGCATGGAATGGACTTACAGACCTCCCTCACACTGAGTCACACATTTTAACATCCATTTCAATAAAAGGTAGGCAAATTTTGACACCAGGCTGAAATGATTGCAATTATACCACTAATGATAATAATAATAAATAAATAAAAACCTTGAATCATATAGACATTAGCATGTGCCATTGCTCATGAGTATCCACTCTATTAAATCTTTCATCCCACAAACATACATACATATATACATATACACACACATATATATATATATATATATTATATGTTATAAAAGAGACATGTATTAATAATAATAATAATTAAAAGGGTATCAAGTGTAGGCTCCAAAAAATGCACACTTCAAAATAAAAAATAATTTGTGAATAGTAGATAGCACCCATGTGAAAAAGAAAGTCCATATAATAACAAAAAAAACAATAATATATGAATTATTTTATAAATTATGGATTAGAAAACCCATGGCTTGGTACAATGTTGCTTAGAGTGGAGGGAACAAGAATCATAGGGATAATTTATATTTAATCAAATCATCATAAGACCTTCCCTTTTGGAGGCAATCAAATATGCCTCAAATTTTCCCATCAGATGGGTTGCAGGATATAAGGGGATTCCACTCTTTTTTATTTTCCCTATAAATTAAATTATTATAATAAAATCAATTGCACTGGCTTGGACCGTCACTGCTAGAGAGAATTCTTTAATCATATTAATAATCTTTCATGTTATAGGTGGGAGCATGTCCGTATTAATCACGTAAAGATTGTCAAGATAATAATTTTATATACATTCTAATGTCTCCTTTTACATTAAACTATATATTGTCACAAGCCCTTATTATATAAGTTAATTAAACTATACCGGTCCATTTTATTTTATTTATTTATAAAAACATATTTTTTAAACAAAGATTATTTTCTTAACAACTATGTTTTCACTGCAATACCAAATACTAGTATTCTTTAGGCCCTAGATATTAAAATAGGGTCCCACGCACCCCTGTGTTTTGGGCAATTTGCTTTTGATTGCTTTAGCAGTTGTTGGAATTTGCTTTCTAAAAGTATTATTTCTTAGGGATTCAAGTAAACGTGACAATAAAATAATGCAATTTGATTCATATATCTACCTAGAATTAAAGCAAAACCGACCATCTAATATTACGAATTTAGAACTAAAAAGTTATATGATATCAATGAAAATTTATATGGTCATTAATTTAAAAATTTATGGGATTAATCGAGATATACTTAAACAATTCCAGATATCCAAGTTAATAAAATAAATCAAAGCAAAACCGACCATCTAAAATGTGGTTAAGTGGTACGAGTTTAGAACTAAAAAAATTATTTTTTATATATTTCATATTCGAATTATATGGTTGCTAATATAATAATTACTGAAAATTTATATGATTATTAACTTTAAAATTTATGGGATTAATTGAGATACACTAAAACAATACGAGATATCCAAGTTAATAAAACAAAATTAAAGCAAAACCTCGGTAATTTTGGTGATGTAATTAGAGGCAAATGGGGCTATGATAGTGATGATGAGTGGAGATAAAGCGGGCACGAGTTATGGACGATGCTGATGTTTTGTAGTGGACCATAAATAAAAAAATAAAATAGAAAAGGGTTAATCTTGAAAGAAAATAAAGATTATATTATATAAAAATCTAGTGCCTAGAAATCCACCCTGCCTCTTTTCACCATGAGTTTTAATTGTGAAGTGTCCGACAAACGGAATAATTTAGCATTCAACTGCGAGGTTACTTTTTTTCTTCTTCTACCGTGCCCCGATAGAGATTGAAATTATTTTTTAAATATTTTTTAATTTAAAAATATATTAAAATAATTTTTTTTAAATAATGTTTAGATTTGAAATTAGCATATTAAAATGACATAAAAATATTATAAAAATAATTTAAAATAAAAAATAAAAATAAAAACTTTTTATTTTTATTCAAAAGCACTTTTTAAATTGTTTGCAAAGCACTTTTAAAAAGTTCACATTTTTTTTATGTTATTTTTTCTGTTTTCGTTTTGATATGCTGAAATTTAATATATTTATAAATATAAAATAATTCAAAAAATAATTTTAGGAGGAGAATAAAAATAAAGAAATTTGACAAAGCATGGTTGGAATTCTCAACTCTTAGTTGGTTTAGGATGACGAAAGGTTAATGACTATGAATCTTTAAGGGTAGTGATGTAATGATAAAAAAAACTTATATAATAAATTTTGAGTTCGAACTAAAATATGAACTCTTTATAAAAATTCAGAACAATCAAAATTTTATCTTTTCATCTGAATTTATAAAATATAATTTTTATTATTTTTACTATAATCCAAAAAAAGAAGGTTAATGGCTAGGCAGTTGGCACAGTGTCAAGAGGCCTAGCAAGATGAACTTGAGATTTTATGGTGAGATGTGTCACATTCAGTTCAGAACTTGCAAGAGTTTGATGGGCATATTTCATTTGAAATTATTGTTGTACTTTTCCTACAATAATCATCAACTGCCCGGTTTCCAGACCATTTTTTTATAACAAAAATATATTAAAAATATATTTAGTAATAAAAATAATATTTATATTTTTTATATATTTCTAAGAACACCATATTCTAAAATAAGAATTGTGATCTCGTACTTGGTGGATGATTTAGTAGTCTCGAGATTATAGATAAAGTTGGTAGGAAATATAATAGATCAAAAACTTACTTAGATAGGGATTTAGGTTATCAATAATTTACCCTACCAATAATTTCAAGCTCATGTTGCTGATGAAAATGTTCTCTTATGATTAACGTGGGTGTCCAGGCTAGCTTGTGCGTATCTCAACTAATTTTACGAGTTTTAAAGTTAACGACCATGTAAATTTCTAATATTCATCATATCAGTACCCACGGGGCTCGAATCCGAGACTATAAAAAACCAAACTTTTTATTTCCAAACTCTTAACTCTAGTACACCTATGGTTGCTAATGAAAACTTGCTATAGAAGGGAAAGTGGTCCAACAAAATGGCCTAATAAAACCATGAAAACCTAATTATGATTCCATTTTCGGCAAGCTCTCTACATATTTTTTGTGCTGATCATGATGATATAAGACTTCTAATCAAGCCCTCAAAAGTCTAAGCTTATGGCCCAACCTTGAGCTTAGCCCTCAAGTCCTAGCACCCTCAGTCCGAATAATAATGCTGTTGAGGCTCAATTTTGCTCCAATGGATGCTAGGGCTCGTGCCTGCCAAGGTCCAGCAAAACCCAGGATCCAAGAGGCTTAAGAAGAGGAGAGTGGTGCCTGGACAGCTGAATACAAAATTTGCATACTCAAGCAAAAATCTCTCTTAGATCTGTTTCACATTCAACATTCCACATTCCATTTCAAAACTATTTTTTTATTTTAAATTAATTTTTTTAAATATTTTTAGATCATTTTCATATGCTAATATTAAAAATAAAATTTAAAAAATAAAAAAAATATCATTTTTAAACAAAATAATCTCGACCATACTCTCAAATAGTCATTTAATCGGTCTAGCTTGTTGCAAATATATTTTACTAGTGAACATCATCATTGTTGTGGCTTTCACGACATCAAATAGCGGACATGCTTTCAGGATTAAAATATTTTTGGAATTAATACTAAAATTATAATTCTAAAAAAGTTGTTATCTAAATATATGATCACTTGAAAATTTAATGATTAGTAGAAATTTAGTAAGAGGATTGGTTGTGTATGAAAAATATGTATCACTCCTCATGCATCCTACATATAATAAGTAGAACAACATTGTCGATTGGTTTTCATATTTCTATTGGTTGTTTTATTTAAAGCTCAAGACATGCATCTTCTCGTGAGAAATTTCTTATCTTGTCGTGCTAAATACTAACCATACTAGGATCTAAATTTCAATGTAGCACTTAATCTTATTTTATATTTTTAATATCTAAGTATGTACTTTATAGTGTAGTTTTATATACAAAATAATAAACTCTTCAACTAATTCCTAAGACATATTGTTATTAATTTATTTAATTTAATAATGAAAGTATACATTACATTATAAAATTCATACTACATATATTAATTAAACAAGTTTATGCTATTTTTGAAATCTTGGTCAAATCTTAATGAATGATTATAAATTGGATACAATGCCTACTTTTTTATTTTTTAAAACATGATAATATATGTTAGAAAATAATATAAATCATATTATGGAGTCTCACTTATAAGCTTAAACTTTTAAGTGAGATGATTCCTTAACATGGTATCAGAGCCTTGTTGACCAATCAGTCATGAGTTCGAATCTCAGCACCCCTATTCTATTTGATAAAAATCAAGCACAAGGTGATGTGGTTCTGTGCAAGTTTCAAGCCCAAAAGACTTTCACTTGAGAGGGTATGTTAGAGAATAATATAAATCATATTATGGGAACTCACTTATAAGCTTAAACTTTTGGTGAGATTGTTCCTTAACAATATACATTTTTTATATAAATATATACATTAAATACTTTTAAAATTTAGTCGCATGTATAAGCTTAAAATTTAACAATAAGCTAAATGGTGTGGGGAAAGCATTGTAGCTCCCTACACATTTCACTGTGGATTGCTACATTGCTTTCCTTTTTTTTTCGTTTCTTTTTTTTTTTTGCTTTTTTTTTCTGATTACCTTTTTTTCCTTCTAATTATTCTCTCTCTTTTTTTTTTACGTTTCTTACCTTTTTTTCTTTTTTTTTCATTACATTTTTTTTTTGTTTTTTTTTCTAATTATTTTTTTTCATTTTTTCTCAATGATTTTTTTTCCTTTTTTGACTTATAATTTGTTTTTTATAACCAGGGTGTCTAAGTTAGCTTAAGGGCACTACGATCCTCATATCCATTTTTATAGTTTTTTTTTTTTGTTTTTTTCCTGATTATGTTTTTTTTTCATTTTTTTCTGATTATATTTTTTTTCAGGAAACGTTTTTTTTGTTGGTTATACTTTTATAATTTTTTTTCTTTTTCCACTTATATTTGTTTTTGTTTTTTATGATCGAGGTGTCCAGGCTAGCTTAAGCGCACCACAATTAATCCTCAGATCCAATTTTTTTTATAACCAAGGTGTCCAGACCAACTTATAGGTACCACGACTAATCCCCGGACCCATTTTTTTTTGGCTAAAGTGCTTTCCTTATACTTTTGTTTTGTTCACTTATATTTTTTTTATAACCGGGTCTACAGGTCAACTTAAGTACAATACGACTAATTCCTGGACCGAATTTGTTTTTAAAACAATATGAATTGCTACAATGCTTTCATGCTTATATTTTTTTTGGTTTTCTTTAACTTATATATTTTTTTTATAACCATGGTCTCTAAGTCTACTTGAGTTTTTTTTTTATATATATATTTTTTATAACCAACATCTTTGTGTCACCTTAAGTGCACCACGACTAATCCTCGGACCAAATTGTTTTTGATAACTAGGGTGTTCATGTCAGCTTACGCGCACCACGACTAATCCCCGGACCAATTTTTTTTTCTTTATACCTTTTTTGGTTCACTTATAATTTTTTTTCCTTATCCTTGGGCCAATTTATTTTTTGATAATTTGGGTCTCCAGGTCAACTTAAGCATACCACGACTAATTCCTAGACTAAATTTATTTTTTTAAACAATATGAATTGTAAATGATGTGGGGAAAGCACTGTAGCTCCCCACACATAGCATTGTTGATTGCAACAATGTTTTTTTTTCCTTGTTTTTTACTTCTTTTTTTTTGACTTTTTTTCCTTGTTATTTTTTTGATTTTTTATCCAAAACATTTTTTTTGACTGTTATACTTTTTTATATTTTTTTTCATTTTCCACTTATATATTTGTTTTGTTTTCTATTTTTTTTTAATGATCTAGGTATCCGAGCTAGCTTAAGCACACCACAATTAATCCCCATATCTAATGTTTTTTGATAACCATGGTGTCCAGGCCAAGTTATGCATACCATGACAATCTCCGGACCCACATTTTTTTTCTAAAGTGTTTTCTTGCTGGTACATTTTTTTTTTATAACTGGAATCTCCGACCAACTTAAACACACCACGACTAATTCCTGGGCCGACTTAATTTTAAAAGAATATGGATTGCTATAGTGTTTTCACACTTATAACTTTTTTTTTGGTTTCTTTCACTTATACATTGTTTTATAACCATGGTCTCTCGGTCAACTTATGCTCTTTTTTTCCACTTATATATTTTTTTATAAGCAGGATCTCCAAGCCAGCTTAAGCGCATCATCACCACTCCCTAGATCAATTTTTTTCATAACCGGGGTGTCCAGGCCAGCGTGGATGCACCATGACTAATCCCCGGACCAATTTATTATTATTTTTTATTTTTTTCTTTATACTTTTTTTTGTTCACTTATACATTTTGTTTTATGACAGGGGTCTCTAGTCTAGCTTAAGTGCACTATGACTAATTCCCGGATTAATTTAAAAAAAACAATATGGATTGCTATAATGCTTTCATGCTTATATATATATATATTTTTTTTTTTCACTCATATATTTTTTTTATGACTGGTGTCGCACGTCCCCGCGCGGCGTCCCGGGAGGGATCCTGGCTCTCGCAATGTGGAGTTGATGAGGAGTCGCCACCTTGCTGTTGAGGGTCGCTAGGAACACCCGATTTGTCTTGATGCCTTTCGGAGATTCAAGGGTAAGGGACTGATTGCGTATAGGGAAGGTATTAGCACCCCTAATACGCCTTACCTGAGGTAAGCTGCATTGTCTATTTAGATGTGATTTAAAATGTTTCAATACGTCGTATTTATTCACAAAAAATATAACAATTAAAAAAAATCAATTATTTCTTTGAAAATATTCAATGAATTTTGTTGATTATTATTATCAACACGGCCGAATATTTTGGATAAAATATTTAGAACTTATTTGTCCAAACACCGAAAAGTAAATAATAGCATATTATTCCCACCGAATATTTTGGATAAGATTTATTTATCCAAACACCGAAAAGTGAATAATAGCATACCATTTCTTCGAATATTTTGGGGTTTAAAACCTTTAAGATTTATTTATCCGAATATTAGGTGTGAATAATAAATTCCCAAAAAAAGAATTTTATACTTTTGAAATATTGATTTTGGATTTTTACAAAGAAAACACATTTTTTATTTAGTTTTATATTCTTTTTCCTTAACAAAACAACATAAGAAATAAATAAAACACACACACACACACACAATCTCTTTTTCATTATTTTTTCATCCTTTGAAGTAAAATACAACTCACACACACTTTCTTTTTCATTTTTCATTACATTTGACAAATAAATACAATAAATTCAAATAAAACACAAAAACACAAGGAAAATTACAAAGCGAAATCGGAGCAGATTCAGGCGCGGTGGCAGAGGTAGCGAGGTCGGTGGCGCGTCTGCCAGCGCGCCATCATCCACTGGCGGCGCGTGGAACCACGCGCCGCTGCCGGAGGAGGTGCAAAATGGGGGGGGTGGCTGGATCGGCTACTTCTCGTCTTCCTCTCGCCGGTGGTGGCCTCCACGGCGACCTGCGACGCCAACAATGAAAACCCAAACACAAACACGCAAAAAAAATCGAAAATCTCTTCCGATCGCCGATCTGCCCCTCTTCTTCTTCTCCTCATCGCCGGCGAGAATGTTCTGAAGACCTGCAAACAAACAGAAAGCACAAAACAACAACACACAAGGCAGCTGGGTTGTTCTTCCTTCATCGGAGATCCGGTCTCTGTTCTTCTCGGCTCCATCTCCTTCTTCTTCTTCGTCTTCTTCTTCTCGCCTGAAAGGGGCTTCACCACGAACTGCATACACACAACAAATACCCAAGCATAAAAGACACAAAAATCAACTTTCCTCTTCCAATCTTGGTTTTGTTCTCGGCGATCTGTCTCCTCTTTCTCGGCTCTGCTCTCGGTTGGGGGGAATCGGTGACTGAGAGAGGAGGACTGGACGTGGAGGGGAGATGAGAGCAAAAAGGGGTTGGTCGGCCGATGGTCGAAGAAAGGCAGCAGCAGGTTGGCCGAAGGGAGACAGAGGTGGATGGGAGGAAAACCCAGCTGGTGGGTTGCTGCGGTGGTGGTCGCCAGTTGAGGACAGCGGGGGAGGCTGTGGTGTCTGGTCGGAGGGGAAATGAGAGCAGGGAGGGTAATCGTGGCTGAGGGGCTGTCTTGGTCGGAGGTGCAGAGGAGAGAGAGACGATGGGGAGGCTGGTCTGTGTGGGTTTGAAGGTGAGGAGAGTGAGGGCTGGGATGGCTGTGGCTGGCGGCTAAACGGAAAGAAGAATGGAGGGGGGGCTCTGTCGGCTGGAGAGGAAAAAAAAGGGAAGAGAGTGAGACGGAGGAGAAGGAGCGTAAGGAGAGGGGAAAGAAAAAACGGGGCTGCATTGCTCTGCTCAGGATAGAGCGGCAGTGCAGCCCTCCTGGTCAAAAAATGGTTTAGGTTTTTTAGAGTTTTTTAGGGTTTTCTGAAATGATGTATTTTTTTTTTTTGGTCCTCCTCTATGTTGATTAAAACCTCTATTTATAGACTTTTTTTATATTCAAAATTCCAAACACAGTCTTCAACTTGCGTATCCTTTTCAATTTAGTCCTTGGATTTGCAATTTGCATGATTTGACTAGTAAACTCTCAATTTGTCCAATTTTTCCTATAACAAGATATTTTTGGATTTTTTTGTTTTTTTCTATTTTTTCTATTTTTCTTTTTTCTTCCGAAACATAAAAAATAAGTTGGTCAAAATTTGGGTAGCAACAGATGCCCCCTCTTTACAATTCTTACGACTAAAGTCTTGCAAAAGACTTTAAATAGTAAGTGTTGTAAAGAAAAATAAAGAAAATAAAATAAATAAATCATATGATGGGTGACCTACACAAATAAAAGAAATTAGATAGAAGAGTCTCGATAGTGACGGATGACTTACCCGGGTCTGATTATGACGGGTGACCTGCCCTGATGAAAGAGTCTGGATAGTGACGGATGACTTACCCGGGTCTGATTATGACGGGTGACCTGCCTTGATGAAAGAGTCTCGATAGTGACGGATGACTTACCCAGGTCTGATTATGACGGGTGACCTGCCCAAGTAGAAAGAGTCTCGATAGTGACGGATGACTTACCCGGGTCTGATAATGACGGGTGACCTGCCCAAGTAGAAAGAGTCTCGATAGTGACGGATGACTTACCCGGGTCTGATTATGACGGGTGACCTGCCCGAATGAAAGAGTCTTGATAGTGACGGATGACTTACCCGGGTCTGATTATGACGGGTGACCTACCCAATTGAAAGAGTCTCGATAGTGACGGATGACTTACCCGGGTCTGATTATGATGGGTGACCTGCCCGTGTTAGCAGTTAGAAGGGTCTCATTTTTCTGGGTGACCTGCCCGTGTTAGAAGTTAGAAGGGTCTCATTTTTCTGGGTGACCTACCCGTGTTAGCATGTTAGAAGGGTCTCATTTTTCTGGGTGACCTACCCGTGTTAGCATGTTAGAAGGGTCTTATTTTTACGGGTGACCTACCCGGATGGAAGATGGAAGGGTCTCATTTTTACGGGTGACCTACCCGGCTGGAAGATGGAAGGGTCTCAATTTTACGGGTGACTTACCCGACTGGAAGATGGAAGGGTCTCATTTTTACGGGTGACCTACCCGAGTTAGAAGATGGAAGGGTCTCAATTTTACGGGTGACCTACCCGGCTGGAAGATGGAAGGGTCTCATTTTTACGGGTGACCTACCCAGATGGAAGATGGAAGGGTCTCATTTTTCAGGGTGACCTACCCGGATGGGAGATTGGGTCTCATTTTTATGGGTGACCTACCCGGATGGAGGATTGGGTCTCATTTTTACGGGTGACCTACCCGGATGGAAGATGGAGGGGTCTCATTTTTGTGGGTGACCTACCCGGATGGAAGATGGAGGGGTCTCATTTTTACGGGTGACCTACCCGGATGGAAGATGGAGGGGTCTCATTTTTACGGGTGACCTACCCGGATGGAAGATGGAAGGGTCTCATTTTCTAGGTGACCTACCCGGCTAGCATGGTCTCATTTTTCTGGGTGACCTACCCGGCTAGCGTGGTCTCATTTTTCTGGGTGACCTACCCGGCTAGCTTGGTCTCATTGTTCTGGGTGACCTACCCGGCTAGCGTGGTCTCATTGTTCTGGGTGACCTACCCGGCTAGCGTGGTCTCATTTTTCTGGGTGACCTACCCGGCTAGCTTGGTCTCATTTTTCTGGGTGACCTACCCGAATGGATGATGATGAAAAATGGGGTCTCATTATTATGGGTGACCTACCCAGATGAAAGCTGATGAAGATGGGGATGCAATGCATGATGATGCATGGATACTTACCTAGGAAATATAGGTCCCCTTTTTCTAATGCAATGCATGGTAATGCATGTATCCTTACCTAAGAAATATAATGCAATGCATGGTGATGCATGTATACTTACCTACGAACTATAGGTCCCCTTTTACGATGCTCCATTGTCGTAGAATGTTTTTGCCCGACCTCCAAAGCTTTGTTGTCATTCATTCATCAAGTCTCCAGCAGCATTACTTCTTACGGCGTATCTGCGATGATCTCTGCTCTCAGTGCTTATCAAGTTTAATATTGCCCCCAAGTGTGGTATTGTTTGATTCACCGTGAATGAGTGTAACCAGTCATCCATATTCTTGGATTCTCTCAATAACAGCTCTCTGGTTTGCGTGTGTTTGCTAACAATCACTGCAAAGCTTGTTAATGCTGATCTTATCTTCGGTTGTCGATCAGTTAATTAATCAATCGAGTCATGTTTCTCTTGCAGTATGTCATCATCAACCTTCATGGAATTTCCAAGTCATACATAAATGCATCAAAAACTCATCGGTGCATGCTCCATGCTATCATCAATAAATTTCTCTTAGCTTGTGATCAATCTCGCCCTGAGCCGATGCAAATGTTCCAGCCATGCAATCTTAAACTCTTCGTCATAGACTCAATTTCTTCTAAACAAATCCATTTTGTTTGCAAAGAAATATGATATTGTCATTAACGAGGTTTTTTCTGTCTCCCATATTCATGCAGTGAACTGAACCTTGAATCGACTAGCTTCACAACAATTATCTCATGATCAACCTTTACGACATGTATACTTTTCAACATTTATCAAAATGCAACCATGCAACAAATCTTTGGAGACAAACAAATCTGCGAGTAAGATGATATTTCTGAAATCTGAAGTTGCCCTTCAAATGCAATCCTATTCTCAATCACTGCTAAAGCTTACCACACCATCACTCTCTATTAAGCCACGTTGCCCTGAGTTGAATCCGTTGGTTCTCATCGATGAATTTCACTAAATCAATCATCTGCTTCTGCTTCTTTGCCCCCAAGCTGATGTGAAATTATTTGCATTCCTATCAAGATCCACATTTCGGCCTCTAACTGCTGAGCATTCCGATGATAGCCGAGAATTGTCAATGTCAAGGATTCTTCAAATCCGGTCAATATTTTCTCTAAATCTTTCTTGTTCTAGAATTAAGTCACTGATTTCAAAGATCATGTGCTTCCAAAGTCTAATCATTGCAATAAAATCAAAGAGATGTCATTTGTTGAAAATCAAATTCATTTGGTCAAATACCCAACACACGATATTCAATAAATGCAGATCTGTAAATATTTTGCATTTTGCAAACATCAATTGACTCATTGTGAGATTAAAATTATCTTTTTATGGTTTTTTTTTCAATTCTAATCTCAGATTTTGGGGTATGTACATGATGAAGTGATGATTTGTGGTTTTCAAACATTTAGAGCTGAGTAAAAACTTGAAGTTCAGTCGAAAAATTTGTCTCATCTTTCAGTACTTACCTTATCAATATGCATAACAACTTGCAACTTTTTCATGAAATTATAACCCTTATGGAGAAACTCTAGCAAATTTTGAGAGCGCCACTTATCAATTAAAATTGTTCGCTTGATCAAGAAGGACTTTTACAAGCATGTAATGAGGCTATGGTTCATGGCTATAAAAGAAAGGGATATTCATAGGCTCAAAAAGTGTTTAAGGGTTTCAAAGACCTAGGATCACCATCATCTAGTCATTAACTCCCTTGCTCTTGTTGTCTTAGTAGAAGAGACCACGTCGATTATCTTAACGTGATTTTTATCAATCAACCAATGCTTTAAGAATCTCTACAACCATGTCATTCCTTTCATTGACAATTTCAAACTTAAAAGGGGAATACTAAAACTTGAATCATCATTTGTCCTCAAATGTTATTTCATCTCTTGTTGCACTCAACATAGTCTAACAAAACAAATCTTCAAGATCTTCATTTGATGAATAAATTATCTTGAAGACTCGATAATCTTAATAACATTTCTTCTCACATGAGGTTTCACCACAGATACTAAAGGACATGCCATAATTCAATATTCTCTTTTTTTCATTTTTCTCTTCTTCTTTTTTTCCTTTTTTTTTTCTTTTTTTTCTCTTTTTTTTTTCTTTTTCTCTCTCTGTTTTTTTTTGAACTTGTCCTTAGCATTGACTCTTTGTTTTGTGATGTCCTATCTCAATTTGATTGTTCCCAATTTTGGGTCTTCATTCATGAGCATTCCCCTTATGTTGATTCTTAATGTTGTCACTGTATCCTCAAACTACAAATCTCTTATTGCCCCCTATCGTACTTGCCCAGTGTATTTGCCCCCAGTGTGAGGGTGTGATCCATGTCGGGTGTTTTTCAAAAAAATATAATATCAGGCTCAAATCGGGATGAACAAGGGATACATATTTCAAGAATAGTGAAGGAAATAAACAAAGATGGCCTTTTATCATTTCAAGCAAAGTTGGTTTTAACTGATAAATTTTGACCTCGTCCAATGTAATGATTTGGACATGCAAGAGTCATGATTCACGGGTCCATAAGTTCCAAATCCATTACATGTC
This sequence comes from Salix exigua, assembly GCA_032356905.1. Lineage (NCBI taxonomy): Eukaryota > Viridiplantae > Streptophyta > Magnoliopsida > Malpighiales > Salicaceae > Salix > Salix exigua. Next base: position 5,046,374 of record CM063604.1, on the reverse strand, counting down.
AATATGCATACTAATAAAGCTTAGTACTATGATGTGGTTCAAAAACTCAGTGTATGGGCTCAAAAATTGTTCGGTCATCTGGTATTGGTCATCATGTCTTTTAACAACAGTTGGGTCAATTTTGTAATCAAAATACTTTCAAAAATAAGAACTTCAAATTTTGCATGTTGGAGTTTGATCAAAATATTTTGTACAAAATAAGAATGTCAAACATCCCTTGATTTCAAAACAACAAAAAGACAATGAAAACACATGCTTCAATGAAATGATGATTTAACCCCAAAACAAAGTGATAGCTGATGAGAAAATTACTGACAATGCGACACTTTTCCGAGGCTTTCCAAACAAACATTTCTGTATTGCCACTGCTCATTGATCTCGCTTATGCTCGCGATGATTTATTGCTGACACTGTCGACGATAACATCCTCCACAAAGCTTAACTTGCCTCTTGCTGACTAATCTCTACACCTGATTACTAAAATTCTTGCGACTGTTCATATCTCTCATCTGGATTATGTCGCAAAAAGAAGACAATTTTTTTCGCTCCACCGCACTCCTCATTGGACATAAAAAATAGATCGAGCTAGGAAGCACTCTTGTCAGAACACCAAAGTGCGCAAATCACTAAAAAAATTCATCATACACTGAAAAGACTCTTTTGGCAGAAATTTCGCTTCTTCGAGCAATGTAATCTTGCAGTGCACATACTTTGACTTCTCAGACACCGGATCAAATTCAACAGTATCATGTTATATCTTCTCTCTCAAGATATTAATCTTCGCTTTAACAGACAAAATTGTGCTCAAAATGACATGGTCTTCTGTGCATGGCGGCATAAAACTTTCTGATTTGACAATGCCGCAATAACTCCATCTGATCTGGAGAGAAATCAATTTGATACTTTAAGCAGGCAGACAACTTCTTTCACTGATGCTTGCTTCCGAAAATGGATTACTCGCACTCTCTCAAAAGAAAACCTGAATTTCCCAAAATCCCCATTGATGATTGTACTAACAACTCCAAATAATATCTGGGCATATGTCCCACTTGATTTCACTAGAGAGCAGAGAACTTTGTTGTGGGCTTGCAGAAGAAACATGAATGATGACTTTGTATCGGAACCGGTTCTTCTCAGCAATGTCAAATGTCCAATGACTTTAGACTTTTCGGAGGTTGACAAATTGAGGGACCCCTATTTCAAAACTATAGAAATGCATGTTGAAATGCATATGCATGTTTTTTTTTTTTGACAATCTTGCCCTTTAAAGAGCGACACGTGATTGTATCGACTGTATGCTAAACAAAAACTATGAGAATACATGTTGAAATGTACACGCATGAATTTTTTTTTTTTTTTTGACAAAGTTGCCCTTTAAAGAGCGACACATGGTTGTAATGACTGCATGCTAAACAAAAATTGTGAGAATACATGTTCAAATGTGCATGCATGAATTTTTTTTTTTTGACCAACTTGCCCTTTAAAGAGCGACATGTGGTTGTAATGACTGCATGCTAAACAAAAATATGAGAATGCATGTTGAGATGTATATGCATTTTTTTTACGGGCTCGACCCTCGAGGAAGGACGCGCGATCGTAATAATTGCATGATAAACAAAAACAATGGGAATGCGTGCAGAAATGTACATGCATGCTGACTTTTTTTTTTTACTCCGAGGAATGACACGTGATCATAAAAATTACATGTTAAACAAAAACAATGGGAAGGCGTGCAGAAATGTATATGCATGCTGATTTTTTTTTTTTACTCCTTCGAGGAATGACATGTGATCATAAAAATTACATGATAAACAAAAACTTGTGAGAATGCATCTTGAAAAGCATATGAACTTGATTGTAACAATTACATGATATACAAAAACTATGGGAATGCATGTTAAAATGCATATGCAAAAAATTTTACAAACTCGTCTATGATATACAAAAACTATGGGAATGCATATCAAAATGCATATGCAATTTTTTTTTTTTGACGAAATCTTCTTTCAAAGAGTGACACATGCTTGTGACAACTGTACGATACACAAAGACCTTAGGAATGCATATAAAAATGCATATGCAATTTTTCTTTTTTTGTCTTTTTTTTTTTGACAAACTCGTCCTTTGAGAAGTGACACATGCGTTTAACAATTGTATGATACACCAAACTATGGGAATGCATATAAAAATGCATATGCAAATTTTTTTTTTTGACGAACTCGCCCTTCGGGGAGGGACACATGCTTGTGACAACTGTACGATACACCAAAAACCTTAGGAATGCATGTAAAAATGCATATGCAATTTTTTTTTTTTTTTTGACAAACTCATCCTATGAGAAGTGACACATGCTTTTAGCAATTGTATGATACACAAAAGCTGTATTTCTACTTAAACCCAACAATGCAAATTTTCTAAGCGATGATTACTGTGTCACTTATTGAATTTAAATTGCCTCGGGAAGAGTTTGTCTTAATGCAAAACAGAATTAAGGTAACACACACCCTAATTATTGGTTCTAATCTTTACACAACAAAGGATGAGTTTGCTACATTGGACTCTAAACAAGGTCTCTTGCTGCCCAGTGATCACCTTCGTAAAGGCAATATAGGGTCTTGGCAGATAATGGGATGGTACGTATACCAATCACTACCGGCTAAGCTCTCAACGAAGAGTTGGGGTTTACACAACAAATGATGAGTTTGCTACTTTTAGCTCTAAACAGGGTCTCTTGCTGTCCTAGTGATCACCCTCGTAAAGGCAATATGGGGTCTTAGCAGATAATGGGATGGTACGTATACCAACCACTACCATCTAAGCTCTCAGCGAAGAGTTGGGGTTTACACAAACTTCAACCTTGACTCAAGTCATAGGTAAGCTGCTAGTCCCCCACGTAACTTAAAGTTGCAAACTACAATGATATAATTGAAATAAATTAACGCATGAACATATATACATATGCACGAATTAAAAATGCAAAAGACTTGCTAAAAGTAGACACACAAAAAATTCAAACAGATTGAAACAAATAAATCACATCAAAATATTCAAAGCTTAGTCCAATATTTTTCAGAAAAAATACCTTCCCCAGTGGAGTCGCCATTCTGTCGCACGTCCCCGCGCGGCGTCCCGGGAGGGATCCTGGCTCTCGCAATGTGGAGTTGATGAGGAGTCGCCACCTTGCTGTTGAGGGTCGCTAGGAACACCCGATTTGTACTGGTCTGCTCAGAGATTCAAGGGTAAGGGACTGATTGCGTATAGGGAAGGTATTAGCACCCCTAATACGCCTTACCTGAGGTAAGCTGCATTGTCTATTTAGATGTGATTTAAAATGTTTCAATACGTCGTATTTATTCACAAAAAATATAACAATTAAAAAAAATCAATTATTTCTTTGAAAATATTCAATGAATTTTGTTGATTATTATTATCAACACGGCCGAATATTTTGGATAAAATATTTAGAACTTATTTGTCCAAACACCGAAAAGTAAATAATAGCATATTATTCCCACCGAATATTTTGGATAAGATTTATTTATCCAAACACCGAAAAGTGAATAATAGCATACCATTTCTTCGAATATTTTGGGGTTTAAAACCTTTAAGATTTATTTATCCGAATATTAGGTGTGAATAATAAATTCCCAAAAAAAGAATTTTATACTTTTGAAATATTGATTTTGGATTTTTACAAAGAAAACACATTTTTTATTTAGTTTTATATTCTTTTTCCTTAACAAAACAACATAAGAAATAAATAAAACACACACACACACACAATCTCTTTTTCATTATTTTTTCATCCTTTGAAGTAAAATACAACTCACACACACTTTCTTTTTCATTTTTTCATTACATTTGACAAATAAATACAATAAATTCAAATAAAACACAAAAAACACAAGGAAAATTACAAAACGAAATCTGGAACAGTTCTGGACGCGGTGGCAGAGGTAGCAGGACTGGTGGCGCGTCTGCCAACGCGCCACTGTCACTGGCGGCGCGTGGAACCACGCGCCGCTGCCGGAGGAGGTGCAAAATGGGGGGGTGGCTGGATCGGCTACTTCTCGTCTTCCTCTCGCCGGTGGTGGCCTCCACGGCGACCTGCGACGCCAACAATGAAAACCCAAACACAAACACGCAAAAAAATCGAAAATCTCTTCCGATCGCCGATCTGCCCCTCTTCTTCTTCTCCTCATCGCCGACGAGAATGTTCTGAAGACCTGCAAACAAACAGAAAGCACAAAACAACAACACACAAGGCAGCTGGGTTGTTCTTCCTTCATCGGAGATCCGGTCTCTGTTCTTCTCGGCTCCATCTCCTTCTTCTTCTTCGTCTTCTTCTTCTCGCCTGAAAGGGGCTTCACCACGAACTGCATACACACAACAAATACCCAAGCATAAAAGACACAAAAATCAACTTTCCTCTTCCAATCTTGGTTTTGTTCTCGGCGATCTGTCTCCTCTTTCTCGGCTCTGCTCTCGGTTGGGGGATCGGTGACTGAGAGAGGAGGGCTGGACGTGGAGGGGAGATGAGAGCAAAAAGGGGTTGGTCGGCCGATGGTCAAGAAAGGCAACAGCAGGTTGGCCGAAGGGAGACAGAGGTGGATGGGAGGAAAACCCAGCTGGTGGGTTGCTGCGGTGGTGGTCGCCAGTTGAGGACAGCGGGGGAGGCTGTGGTGTCTGGTCGGAGGGGAAATGAGAGCAGGGAGGGTAATCGTGGCTGAGGGGCTGTCTTGGTCGGAGGTGCAGAGGAGAGAGAGACGATGGGGAGGCTGGTCTGTGTGGGTTTGAAGGTGAGGAGAGTGAGGGCTGGGATGGCTGTGGCTGGCGGCTAAACGGAAAGAAGAATGGGGGGGGCTCTGTCGGCTGGAGAGGGAAAAAGAAGGGAAGAGAGTGAGACGGAGGAGAAGGAGCGTAAGGAGAGGGGAAAGAAAAAACGGGGCTGCAGCTGCTGCCCAGATGGGGGCGGCGGCTGCAGCCCTCCTGGTCAAAAAATGGTTTAGGTTTTTTAGGGTTTTCTGAAATGATGTATTTTTTTTTGGTCCTCCTCTATGTTGATTAAAACCTCTATTTATAGACTTTTTTTATATTCAAAATTCCAAACACAGTCTTCAACTTGCGTATCCTTTTCAATTTAGTCCTTGGATTTGCAATTTGCATGATTTGACTAGTAAACTCTCAATTTGTCCAATTTTTCCTATAACAAGATATTTTTGGATTTTTTAGTTTTTTTCTATTTTTTTCTATTTTTTCTTTTTTCTTCCGAAACATAAAAAATAAGTTGGTCAAAATTTGGGTAGCAACAACTGGTGTCTTCAGGCTAACTTAATCTTTTGTTTTTTTTGTTTGTATGTTTTTTTTTCCACTTATATATTTTTTTATAATCATGGTCTTTGGATTAACTTAAGCGCACCATGACTAATTCTCTGATTTTTTTTATAATAAGGGTGTATGGGTCAGCTGATGCGCACCATAAGTTCTATAGGTACGTATATACGCCCAATAAGACTAAATCCAAGAGGTGGTTATAGGAGTGTATTGGTAATTTATCAATTTTTAATTATATTTGCAATCGCAGTGTTATGGGCGCGTTTTCGTGCGCGACGTCAATTTCAGAGCTCATGCACATTTCGAATGGAGTGTACGGCGTCGTAAAACTTCTAAAAATGTATATTAGTTTTCTATATATTCATTTTATTATGTAAAATGTGTTTAAAATAATGTCATGGTATCAGAGATATTTTCAATTTCTTCCATTTATGTGCATAGTACAATAATCATAATACCCTCAAATAAGATAAAAACCAAGAATTGTCACTGGGGGTGTCCCGAAAAATTTTACTTTTTTAGTGTACAATAAAATAACTTTTGTAGCCCCAAATAAGACAAAACGGAAGAATTACCTGCAATAGTGTTTCAAACATTTCACGTTTAACTATACATGCATAAGAAAGAGTTTCACACTCATTTTATACCACCAAAGCTAAACTTACTATGTTTTTTTAACGCGAGTCTCATTTAATACAAATAAAAATAACAATAAAAAATAAAAATCTAAACTAAGAGCAAAGGTGTATATATACAAACAAAAAAAAAGACAAAAAAAATCAAGGATCTAAACAAAATTAAAGAATATAAAAATAAAAACCAAAATACAACATAAAAAATTATACATGTTAAAACTAGAAAAAAACATTTAATCCCCGCTGGCTCGTATATTTATTATTATAACAAACACTAAAATGTGTTGGGAAATCACTGTAGCTCTCCATATATTTTATTGTAGATTTCAACAGTGATTTATTTTTTTTATTTTTTTTTTCTTCCAGATTATTATTTTCTTTTTTCTTTTTCATTTTTTTCGTTTCTTGCATTTCTTTCTTTCTTTTTTATTATTTTTTTCTCTTGCCTTTTTTTGTTTCTGTTATTATGTTTTTTTTTCTAATTATTTTTTCATATTTTCCCATGAATTTTTTTTTCCCGGTTATAATTTTTTTTACTTATATATATATATATTTTATTTATTTATTTTGTATAGTCAGAGTGTCTGATAAGCTTAAAGGCACCATGATTAATCCTCGGATCCAATTTTTTTATAGCTATTTTTTCCGATTATATTTTTTTTCCATTTTTTTTCATGAATTTTTTTTCCTGGTTATATTTTTTTTCTTTTTCCACTTATATATATATATATATATATATATATATATATATATATATATATATATATAATGCATTTAAGCTAGCCCGGATACCTCGATCATATATATTATAACAAACACTAAACTGTGTGGGGAGATCACTGTAGCTCCCCACACATTTTACTGTAGATTTCAACAATGATTTTTTTTTTTTGCTTTTTTTTTTTTTGCTTCCAGATTATGATTTTCTTTTTTTCTTTTTCTTTTTCATTTTTTCATTTCTTGCATTTCTTTCTTTCTTTTTTATTATTTTTTTCTAATTATTTTTTTCTCTTGCCTTTTTTTGTTTTTGTTATTATGTTTTTTTTCTAATTATTTTTTCATATTTATGTTTTTTTGTAATTATTTTTTCATATTTTCCCATGAAATATTTTTTCCCGGTTATAAATTTTTTTACTTATATATATATATATATATATATTTATTTATTTATTTTGTATAGTCAGAGTGTCTGATAAGCTTAAAGGTACCATGATTAATCCTCGGATCTATTTTTTTTTATAGTTTTTTTTCCTGATTATAGCTTTTTTTTCATTTTTTTCCATTATAACCAGGAAAAAAATTTCATGGAAAAAATGAAAAAAAATATAATCAGGAAAAAAAGCTATAAAAAAAAATTGGATTCGAGGATTAATCATGGCGCCTTTAAGCTTATCAGACACTCTGACTATACATATAAGTAAAAAAAAATTATAACTGGGAAAAAAATATTTCATGGGAAAATATGAAAAAATAATTAGAAAAAAACATAAATATGAAAAAATAATTAGAAAAAAAACATAATAACAGAAACAAAAAAAGGCAAGAGAAAAAAATAATTAGAAAAAAATAATAAAAAAGAAAGAAAGAAATGCAAGAAACGAAAAAATGAAAAAGAAAAAGAAAAAAATAAATTGTAATCTGGAAGCAAAAAAAAAAGAAGCAAAAAGCAAAAAAAAAAAAAAAATCACTGTTGAAATCTACAGTAAAATGTGTGTGGAGCTACAGTGATTTCCCCACACATTTTAGTGTTTGTTATAATGTATCACGATTAATTCTCAGATCCAATTTTTTTTTTTATTGTTTTTTTGTTTTTTTTCTAATTATTTTTTTCCCGTGATTTTTTTTCCTGGTTAGCTATAGCGCGCCACAATTAATCCCCGGATTCAATTTAATTGTTATAACCAGGGTTTCTATACCAGTTTATGTGTACCAAGACTAATCATTGTACCGTTTTTTTTTTTTTTTTTTTTTGCCTAAAGTGCTTTTCTTATATTTTTGTTTTGTTCACTTATATATATTTTTTATATAGGAAAGAGTTTTACTCTTATTTCACACCACCAAAGTTAAACTTACTATGTTTTTTTACGCGAGTTGCATTTAATACAAATAAAAATAACAATAAAAATTAAAAATCTAAACAAAGAGCAAAGGTGTATAGATATAAATAAAAAATTTAAAACTATCTCAGAAGGATCGAAAAAAAATCAAGGGATCAAAACTAAACTAAAACAATAAAAAACTAAAAACTAAAATATAAAATACAAAATTATGTGTTAAATCTAGATAAAAAAATTAATCCCTGCAGCGTAGCGAGGGTTGACTGGTCGTACAAACTAAAATAGGTTGAACTGATACGCATGCGATTTAAAATTTATAATTAATTATAAAACTGATGATGA
>CM063604.1:4961681-5037506 GCA_032356905.1 Salix exigua | reverse complement strand
GGAAAACACTTTCGGAAGTTGTGAAAAATTTAGAAATGTAATTATTTGTTGATTATATCAAATTTGATCCTCAAACTTTTGATTGCTATATATAATTTGTTTTGAATATTTATTTTTCAATTCCATCTCTTAAAATTTAATTTTTATATTAATTTTGGTCCTTGTTTTTATAATTGCTATTTGCTTTTTTCTTATCATTTTTTTATTGAAAATTTTATTTATCAAATTTGGTCCTCATTTTTTTTTATTGTTACTTATTTTATTTGAAGTAATTTATGAAATGTTAATTATTATTATTTTAATTTATTCACCTTTCATGTTTTTTAATTTATTTTGATTTGATCTCTATTATTTTGATTATTATTTATTTTATTTGAGATAATTTATGAATTTGTTTTTCAATTTCATTCTCATTCAACTTTTTAATCTGCAAGATTTGTTCCTCATTATTTTAATAAAATTGAAAAAAATAATAATTTATTAATAAATTATTTTTCAGTTCATTTTCCATAACACAAACAAATACTGGAAAATATTTTCCAGTTCATTTTTCATAACATTGCCAAACATCGGAATTCACTTTTCAGGAATTCACTTTCCAAAAGGAAACCACTTTCCAACAAACAAACGGGGTCTTAGCCTCAATCCTTATTGAACAAGAAACAGGATAATTATTAAAAATGATCAAAAATAGAAAAATTGAGATAATTGCAGAAATTAAAACCGTTAGAAATTCTTAGCAAGCCGGAATTGACGGAAGTCGATTCGAACCTAGAAATAAATTAAGAGTTATAGCTAAAATAAAACTTTTCTAAAATGACAAAAACAATGATTTTAGGGCTAAACAATGAAATTCGGCCAAAAATAAAAGGTATGTATCAACAGTGAAGCTCAGGTTACTTTGTTAGACGGAGGCAAATGCAAAATCTGATTCGCAACCGTGCTTATGCAACTCTGCTTCATAGATTACTTTTCTGATGCTTTGTCTTATGATGTTGTCTCGTAGTATTTCGGAATTATGCACTGACCTGTGTCACAGAAAACGCTAAAAGATTTGTACGTGTTTAGATAGAAAAATCCATCTTGCTTAAGGATTGTAAACATGTATAAAGGAGGGTCAGTGATGTCAAAATTTAGAATTCCAATTTCTTAAAATAAAAGAGAATGATACCAGATTTCATTATGACCACCAAAACCACAGAATAGGTGATGAGTAATAAAACCTTACAAGATGAGAGCAACGGCATTCAAAACATGGAAAATCATTACATATATATATATAAAAGAACATTTGATCTGCAATTGGCTATTATAAAAATGAACTGAAGTAAATCAACCAAAAGCAAACCTGATAGAGAGGCAGCTTGAATTTCAATAATTTTATCCGAACCCACTGGTTCCTTTTCAAGTTCCTCTTCCACGCCCTCATCATAATCTTCATTGTCAGATGTAGGATGCTGCAATGTGGATTCAGACAAAATATAATCATTTTTTGACAACAAGTAGTCCTCCTCATTAACAGCTTGAATCTCAGGCCCCTCGTATTGTTCATCAAAGTCTTCATAATCAACTGCATCTTCAGCCTTTGCATCATAATCTAGCAGCACAAAACAAAGTAAACACAGAATCAGAAGGCTGGGTGTGGTTAGCCACAAGAGAAACTACAAGTTACATAAACACAAACCTCATAATGCATGGGTATGATGGTGTGGAAGCTACATATTTTTGATACACATAAATGCACCACAATATATGGATATATGAGTATGTATTTATATATGCAGATAAGCTCAACCAATCATTTTCAACTTAAGTTAGTTGAAGTTCCAGGAATGGTTTTATATTACTCTCTAATACACCCCTCAACTTAAGAGCTGGTGACTATGCATTGGTTTCATGGGATTCAACCAAATGTTTCTTCATGTAAATCTGGGTAATGCACTGGTGACTATGCATCCCTCAAAACTTGAGAATACTTAATATGTTCCTGAAAAGTTAGTTTATTTTTTAAACCGAACTGTCATCGTAAGAGAGAGCCATGTGATCAAAATGAAAAGCTTCCCAGCATACTTGACATACAATAAATAGAAATAAACAAGAATTCATATCTTCCAAAGCATCAAAGGCAGGTCAATTTATGTTTCATTAACCAGTATGCCAGATTAGTAGAAGACTTCAAGCAGAGCTTCTTAAAGTGTTACCAGTAAATGCAAGTCAAGACAAATAAAAAACAACATGGAGAGAGAGAGATTGATTAGTTAAAGAACCAAAGATACGAACACAACATCAAAAACTGCATGAGATAATTTTTCCTGGCAAACAACATCACCTTGTTCTGCAGCATCAGTGGATGTTTGATGTGACTTCACTGACAACTGAAAATAGAATAGCATGAGATTAAAGTGCTAACCCAAAAGAGAAAAAGGGGGAGAAATCTGCCTGAGCATCATTGAGAATGGAAAGCTAAAACACATAACACATGATACAAATTTTCCTTACATCAATTTCTGTTAATGACGAACCCAACTTGTCAGCTAATGCAGCAAGATGCTCCTTTGCATCCTGAAATTACATAGTTTGGCAGCACAAGTGAGAATATCGAACTGAAAAACTACCATACTAACAAACAAGAATGTTCCTTGTTACAAGTAAAAGAAGAATGTATGATAAACACAACAAGCCCACAACTAAGTTGCATTATGGATGAGAACATAGAAGTTGCTGCAAAACAAAGTTGCTGCATGCCTGGACGACTTGAAACTTCTAAAGATGTCATAAACTGACTTTGTCTATACAGCTGGTGGCTGAACAACACACATTTACCAGATTCAAGTAATTAGGAAAAGATCAGTTTTCATCCACTTAACAATCTGGGGCTATCAGAGGTTTTCATATTGAAATATGAAAACTTTTTCACTCAATCTCACCTCCCAAGTACCAAGCCACGACAAATGACCATTGTCAATGAAGTTTAGTTTATTTTACATCTTTTATTTCACCAGCCTAAGCCTCTTATGGTTTTTGTTTTGTTTCGTATCTCGAATAAATAGTACTGATTTTACTCAATCTCAGTTTCAAAGGGACGCTAACTGTCACTTGAAATACATGTGCATGTTTATGAAACCTTTTACGGAAGGAAATACAAGAAATAAAAGATCACACATAAAAGAGACATATAAGCTCACCTCATCAAGGTAATCAGCATCGAGATCACCAGAATTATCAACATTCCCAAACATAAAACCCAAAAATCGATTACCACCGCCTTCCTCATATTCCTCCTCCTCATCTGTCCACCAGTCATCCAAACATTAATACAGGATGACCACATGGGAGTTACAAAAAAAAATGGAGGAAAAAGAAAAGGAACTAATTTTGAACACATAAGAAACACATCCCAATTCTTTCTTTTCTTTTCTTTTGCTTTTTTTTTTAATGAAACCAATTTGATTTTCACAAGGTTGTCCAACTCGGAAACAAAATATACTTAAACTACAGCCATTAAAACCAAAGACTACAGACTTTAAGAACACAAACAATCAATACACCAGGGCCATCATAATTCTACCTATATCTATTACAACACCGTGTCCGAGTACAAAACAACAATGCCCTTCACCGTAAATGACAAAGAAGACACAACTCCAGAAAGCCCTCAAATGCCGCATTTATATACAGAATTCAACCAATGAGCATGAAACAATCAAATCACATCATACTATTGAGTTAAAAAACCAACTTACCATCGTCGGAAGCACTTCCAGAGTCATAGCCACCTCCACCCATGTTTTAAAGATAGTTTTGCCCTATAATCATCAAAATGAAGAAAAACAAAATTCCAGCTTTCAGCTATTAAACTAAGAAAAAAATAACTATTTAAAATTCAGTTTTTTAATAATTTTTTTACTTCATTTAAAAAAAAATCCACGTGGAAAACAGAAACCAAATGAGAAGAAGTTTTAAAAAAGGGAGCTAAAATGAAAAAAAAAAAATCGAAAATGGAAACAACAGATTAACTTGAAAAAACATAACAAACAGAAATGAAGAGAAAATAACAATAGAAATAATCCAAAAGCACTACAAATTTAGAAATTTAAATTCGTTGAAACAGTGAGCAGTAAACTGCACTCGAGCTCTCCATGAAATAATTTTTAAAAAATCATTCTCTTAAATTATCAATTGAAATGGAAGCTTGTGGAAGTAAACTAAAATCAAACCCTAACAGACACCTATTAAAAGCTGAATAAAAAAAATCGAAAAAAACGTAGAGAAGAAATTAAAAAAAGAAGTCGAAAACACTAAAAAAAGAAACATAAATTCGTTGAATCAATAAGCACTAACCAAACCGTACTTTAAATCTTTCTTGGATAAAATATTAACGAAAAAAACACAAATTTCAAAGAGGAAGAAAGAACATGAGTGATTTGAATTTGGAAGGAATGGTGATCAAAAAATCAAAAGAAGAAAGAAATAGGAGTGAATGGATTGAGATGCCACCTAGAAATTTAAAAGGATTGATTCATATCCTAATGGTGGATAACGATAATCTCCGACCGGGATAGCTAGCTTTCCTCCAGCCTTCGCGTTTGAGAGAGCAGAGAACGATCGACTAAACAGAGTAAATTAGTATTGGGGCAGGAGTCCGGTTGGGTTTTGGATATTGGACGTGGGCCTGGACTTTGGATCCGTGGAGTAGAATCTAAGCCCATAGAAAAGTAAGTGTTTAATTTGAGTTTTTAGATTCTAATTTCTTTAAATTCACTCATTATTATTTGTTTGATTTATTTAAGGAGGTTTTCTTTGTTGGAACTTGATCTGTGTTTTTATTTCATCCTTACTAATGGTTTATATTAATTAAATAAATAATTGATTTTTATTTAATAATTATGATTATTTTTTGTACTAAAATTTATCATACATGATATGAACATTTGAGAGTGCTTTCAGAAAATATTTTTGAAAAAAATGATTTTTTTTTTAATTTTAAACACTTTTAAAAGTAATCAAACCATACTTCGAAACAGTAACTAAGTTCAATTTGACCCAAAACTCAAATAGTTTTTGCAATTTAGCCCAAAATATTCATGCAAAACACTGAAATCCACACAAGCAATACTCATCCTTAAAACCCAGCAATTCTTTTCATATATTTTGTCACGCAAGAAAATTCCCTGTTTATTTGCATTTAGTGCCTCCATACTGATTGCAGGCAAAGAGGAATTAGTGACTATTTAGGAGTTTGATTTATATTGTTTTAGAAAATATTTTTTGTTTATAAATATATTAAAATGATATATTTTTTTTTTTAAAAAAATGGTATCAAGATATCAAAATAATCTAAAAACATCAAAAAAATTTTAAAATAAATAAATAAACAAAATTCAATTCTTTTAAAAATATTTTTCTTTTAAAAGTGTTTTTCGTTCGAAATATATTAAAATTATATATTTTTATTTTTTAAAATTCATTTTTACATTAATATATCAAAATAATTTAAATATATTTAATTTTTAAATTTTTAAAAATAAAATTATCCTATGTGATGGGATGGTTTTACAGCAATGTTTTCCTTCTTTTAACATGTCATGGCCAACTATCATTCTCGGAATCGTGTTTCCATGTCAGCCATTACCACCCACCATCATCTCTGATCCGGTTTCCCATTTCATTACAGTTAGATGATGCAAAAAAAAAAATAAAACCCACTTAATTGCATGGTCTGGCCGACATCTACAAACAAGGATCATCAAGAACAATGTTAAAATCATTGACAACAAACATAAACTAATATCATGGACTTCGATTTGTCCATGGATATCGGTAGGCTCTATTGGTTCATGTGGAGCATGGTTAGTGAGTGTTTGTTCTTATGATTATAACTGGGTTTAAAAAAGTTGATGTATTAATGTTTAGGAGATGTTGATATTAACATAAATTAATATACAACAAACATAAATTAATTGTTTTTAGTTGCTTTCATGGTCTAAGTTGCCGACCGAGTTGAATTTGAATTCACACGTGAAATTAATTGTCGATGCATGAGAGTGTTATTTGAATATAATAAAAATGGAGACGGTCATATCTCATGAATAGTCATTTTCTTGTGCCAAATTAGTGCATGTTTGTAATTAAGTTTGAACATGTTTTTTGTTGATTGTTTTTTTCTTTTTAAATTAATATTTTTGAATTGTTTTGATATACTAGTATTAAAAATAAAAATTAATAATAAAAAAAATTAGTTTGAATGAAAAACAATTATAATCACACTTTCAATCATCCTTTTTATTTCGGATCAACAAAAGATGAGAGGACAAGTTAAAAGCATATATATGTAACAAAACATATGAAATTATTTTTTATTTAACTCCAAACTCAACCACAGTTTTAACAAAATACTTCAATTTCAGTTATGAACCGCAGCTAAAAATGATTTTCATGAAACTGTCTTTTTTAAACCTTTGATCACGACAACAATCACAATATCAAACACATTCTTGGTCTACATAGAGCAATCACAGCAGGTCAATACTGCCCCTCTAGAGCTGACCAGAGACACAGTGATATGTACAGACCTTCAAGGTCTAGTTATGGATTTGGTTTGAAGGACCTGCACTTGGAACTTTTGGTATCCAATGGAAAGGTGGCAAGGAAGGCCACTTGAGATGTGGGAATTTGGGTATGCTGGGAATTGATTTTGGATCTGGCATAGGCCAGGACTTGACCGGTGGGAATTTGGGAAAGGGGGGCAATTTATGCGATATAGGCTTAGGCAGAGGAGGTGACTTGAAGCTAGTCGATGGTGGCGTTTCATCCTTTGGAGGCGACGTGGAGGTAGGTGGCGGCAATGATGGTGGTTCTACTGTAACTGGAGATGTTTTTGGTGGATTTGGTGGAGTTAACACAGAAATGCTAGGAGGAGCCGGTGATAACGTCGGCGGTCCGAACGTTTCATCCTTTGGAGGCGACGTGGAGGTTGGTGGCGGCAATGATGGTGGTTCTACTGTAACTGGAGATGTTTTTGGTGGATTTGGTGGTGCTAACACAGAAATGCTAGGAGGAGCCGGTGATAACGGGGGCGGTCCGAATGTTTCAGCTGGGGATGGCAACGTCGGTACTGATGATGATGTTGGTGTGGAGGTCAAGTATGGTGGCAAAGGAGGCAATTTAGGCCTAGGCAACGGCGGCACATTCTTGGAATTGTGAAGAAGATGCCGAGCTGCTGAGGCAACATGAGTGCATGAAAGTGGAATCGATATGAAGAAAGCTATGACCAACAGGTGATGAACAGAAGCCATGACGGAGCAGGGAACTATTTGATTTTGACAATTTGGTTTTGTATATATAGGGGGGATCTAAGCTTACTATATACATGAACTAAATATAGAAAAGGAAGTGAAATCAAGGTGTTAACGTGGAATCTTAATGAGCAGGGAACTTGAATGACTTCCTTGATAAAATAGTTTCTTTTACTTGGATTCATAAAATAATTTATATTATTCTTTAACACTCTCTCAGAGAAAGCTTTTAGGCTTGAAACTTGTATACAGACTCACATTATCTTGTGTTTGATTTTTATTAAATAAAATGAGGATGATGAGATTTAAACTAGTGACTGTTTAGACAAAAAGATTCTGATACTATGTTAAGGAATCATCTCATTTAAAAATTAAATTTTTAGATAAGATCCCAAATTTATATTATTTTTCAATAGATTCATCAATTAATTTGTAATTTTCTTTCATATGTGGTTAGATTTCATGAGCTGGTGCAGGTCCACAATTCTTGTAATCAATAGTGTCGAATTGTTGTTGTGGACAAGGAGTAAAGCTTTTATGGCAGAAATAAAAAACCTTCAAGCTTGCAGGTTCAGAGAAGGAATTTCTCTTCAAAGAAAGATGACTAATTATCAATTAGACCATAACCATTATTTGCCGAAGCAAGATCCTGCATTTTAATCTTTTGGATTTATGACTGTTTTACCCTGCATTTCAAAAGTCTTTTAAAAAATAATTTTTTTGGTGTTTTTAGATATTTTCATGATGTCAAAAATAATTTCTAAAAATAAAAAAGTATCATTTTAATATATTTTTAAATAAAAAATATTTTTAATAGCAAACTCAACTACCCTCGCAACTGAACTGCTTTTGGCTGCTGATCATTACAGTGTTTTGCATGCTGCCCCTGGGCTACTGCAGCTATCACTCAAACATCATTCATTCCTTTACATAATTCAGCTCTGACGATTATTTTCCAAGACATTCATGATTTTTCATGTTTAGAAACTTCATTTTCAAAACGCTTTCTCTAATTAATTGGCTTTAAACACTTTGATTTTTCTTGAAAAGTACTGCTCCAGAAATGTTTTGGTAATGATCTCCTGTTTTTGCGAGTTACTTAGTTATCTAAGATGGAGATCAAAACTGATATCCCCGAAATTCAAACATCTTAAGTTTGATTATGTAAGTTTCTTACAGCTTCTTGATGTTCATAGCAGAATCTGAGATCCAACTACATGTTCCCACTCATTAATATGCTGGAAATACCGGGTTACCTACAATATTGTGCACCATTTAATGCTGTCAGGAAAGGCCACCCTCCACTTCAACACAGGAAAAATCCAATATTCAATTCATTGATGGAAATGATTTTTATTTAAATCAATCTTAGAAGTAGAATGACCTTCTCAGTAAACATTAAAAGGTGGTGCTGGACCACTGAGGAAAATGCCCAGGAGGGATAGCAACCTGTATTCATTGCTGATGAATATCTCTAGAATTAGCAACTGATCATTACTTTGTTAAGAACATGAAATTTAAAAACTATGGTAACCAAGAAGAATCTTAAATAAGGAGTGATGTAGGTATCAATGACTTACCTGAAATCAAGGATTCTCATTTAAGTCACTCAAATCAAATCTGTAACTGAGATACAAATTGCATAATCTCAGGCACTAGATCACTGCATAATCTCAGGCACAAGATCAGTTCAATATCCTACATTATAGGACTGTATACGTGTATTTAAACACAAACCATTGTAAAGCAAAACACATCTTCAATACAATCTGTTATGGTATCAGAGCCTATACGATCTACCTAAATCATTTTTCTCTCCTTCTCAATTTTTTTTTTTTCCCCCTGCTCAATCAAATGGCAGCAACCACTGATGACTCCATCACACAAAACCCAGTCATCCAAAACACAAATGACACAGGTCACACCCTAATCAGTATCAACACAGCTGCACAGACACCAATCAAACTCAATTCAACAAATTATCTTTCATGGAAACTCCAATTCCAAACACTCTTCATTGGGTATGATCTCATTGGCTATATTGATGGAAATAAACCCTGCCCACCAGCCACAATTATGCAATCCAACACAACCATCCCAAACCCTGCTCACCATTTCTGGACCAGGCAAGACCAACTCCTACTCAATGCCATCATTGGCTCACTCACACCCAATATCATACCCTTCATTGCAACAGCTGCAACATCCCAACAAGCATGGTCAATCTTAGCCAACACATATGCCAAACCATCACGTGGTCGTGTGAAACAACTCAAGAATCTACTCAAGAACACAACAAAAGGACCACTTGGCATCTCAGAGTTCATGCAACTCATTAAATCCAGAGCAGATGACTTAGCTCTTCTTGGAGCTCCAATAGATGATGAAGAAATCACAGACAAGATATTAGATGGTCTCAGCGAAGATTATAAAGAACTTGTCCGTGCAGTTCAAGCACGAGATACGTCCATTAGTTTCGAAGAACTTCATGAGAAACTACTGAATTTTGAAGCATCTCTTCGATGCAAATCGAAACTCATCTCCCAAAGATCGACACACTTCACACACGAAATAATACTCGACAGATGGCGTCCTTCACAAAACAGCCACAACCAAGCCAACTCATGGAGACAATCAAATCACTCATCCCCTCACAACCAAGATCCCACTTTAATCCCGACAATCGAACAAATCCGGACCATACCTTGGTCATCTGTCAAATCTGTCGAAACCAAGGTCACACTGCCAAAAGGTGCCCCTCATTTCGTCTAGTACCTGTTGAACGGAGACATAACTCAGACACTCATCCAAACCATCCATGGCAACCCCAAGCTAACGTTGCAACCAGCACCACAGCCACTCCATCATGGTTGCTCGACAGTGGAGCTTCCCACCATGTCACAGCAGATCTCGACAATTTGTCCCTTCACTCCCCATACTCAGACAATGATGATGTCATGATCGAAGATGGATCCACAATCCCAATCACCCATACGGGTTCCACTTCTCTACCCACCTCCAATACGATCTTTCAATTAGATGATGTTTTATGTGTTCCCTCAATACACAAAAATCTCATATCCATATCACAATTTTGTAAGACCAACAATGTTAAAATCATACTCTTACAGGATTGTTTCTTTGTGAAGGACATTCGCACAGGGACACGCTATCGAAGGGACACGCTAAAGATGGGATGTATGTATGGCTATCCAATTTTCCTAAGACTGTCTTCTCCACAATAAAAATCTCTCCCGTGGATCGGCATCATCGGCTTGGTCATCCAGCTCTCCCCATCCTCAAACAAATCCTGTCATCACCACAATTCGGGTTCATCTCTTCTAATTCCATTTTTTCTTGTAATGCATGCCTATGCAATAAAAGCCACAAGCAATCATTTTCCACATCTACAATTACATCCAGTCGTCCCCTTCAAATTATCTACTCTGATGTTTGGACCTCCCCTGTTGTCTCTAAAAATGGCTGCAAATATTATGTGATATTTATCGATCACTTTACCAGATACATATGGTTTTATCCACTAAAAGCCAAATCAGAAGTAAAACCAGTGTTCATAAAATACAAAGCCATCATCAAGAATTATTTTCAAACCAAAATCCAAACACTATACTCAGACAATGGTGGAGAATACACGGCCTTGGCACCATTTCTCTCCACCTCTGGTATATCCCACTTAACCACCCCACCACATACACCAGAACACAATGGATTTTCTGAGAGGAGACACCTACATATTGTTGAAACAGG
Organism: Salix exigua; assembly: GCA_032356905.1. Taxonomy (NCBI): domain Eukaryota; kingdom Viridiplantae; phylum Streptophyta; class Magnoliopsida; order Malpighiales; family Salicaceae; genus Salix; species Salix exigua. The sequence goes on along the minus strand of CM063604.1, from coordinate 5,026,443 downwards.
CTTAGCACTACTGTCCCATGCATCCCTTCCACTCATCTACTGGACCTATGCATTTGCCACAGCAGTATATCTTATAAACCGAATGCCCACACCCACACTCCAGCTACTCTCTCCGTTTCAGATGATATTCCACACTACCCCCAATTACTCCAAATTGAGGATTTTTGGTTGCTTGTGCTACCCATGGCTACGCCCATACACCTCTCATAAACTGGAACCCAGATCAAAACCCTGCATCTTCCTTGGCTACTCACTCACACAGAGTGCATATTACTGCCTCGATCCCACAACCTCAAAGATATACACCTCCAGACATGTAAAATTTGTAGAAACAAATTTTCCATACACTGATCTCTCTAATACACCCACGAGTCCATCTCTCAACCACATAAATACCTGGATCCCACCCCTGTTACACGTGCCCCACTCCACTCCACAGCTGGCCAACACCTCCCCATCTGACGTGGTCCCCTCTCCGCAGCTCCCCAGTGCGTCGTCGTTCTCAACAAATGCCACCGACACTCTCCAAACATCTTCCCAAGATGACGTGGCCATCTCACCACATATCTCACGTGGAACACCTTCACATGCCACCTCATCACCAGCTACCTCTCAACCCAACCTGCAAACAATCCCACAAAACCCATCACCACATATACCCCAAACACAAGTAACCATACCAGACCCAACACCAAATAACTCTCCCACACCACTTCAAATCCCACACAGTGAGAAACCAATCACCTCAACCCACACCATGCAAACTAGGGCCAAAAATAACATTCATAAACCTATACAGAAACTCAACCTGATTACCCAACTCTCCTCTCCGTATGAAACCGAACCCACCTCTGTCTCCAAAGCCATCACTCATCCCACACTGGCGCAAGGCAATGTCGGCAGAATATGATGCCTTAGTATACAATGGCACCTGGGATCTTGTCCCACCCACAGACACTCAAAATGTTGTAGGATGCAAGTGGATTTTTCGTATCAAACATAACACTGATGGCTCTGTCAACAGGTTTAAGGCGCGACTCGTAGCAAAGGGTTTTCATCAAAGACCAGGAGTGGACTTCCTCGACACCTTCAGCCCGGTTGTCAAATTTACTACCATACGCGTAGTACTCAGTCTGGCAATCTCAAAGAACTGGACACTAAGACAACTAGACGTCAATAACGCCTTTCTTCAAGGCCATCTCGCAGACACGGTTTTCATGCAGCAACCACCTGGCTTTGTCGATAAGGATCGTCCTTCTCATGTATGCAAACTCAAGAAGGCGATATATGGCCTCAAACAAGCACCGAGGGCATGGTATCAAGAGCTTCGCAATTTTCTTCTTCAACTCGGTTTCCTCAACTCACATGCAGATTCCTCCTTATTTATTATGAAAGCAGCTGATCATGTTATCTACGTACTAGTCTATGTAGATGATCTAATCATCACAGGAGACAATACTGAGTCAGTGAATTCGTTTATAATCCAACTTGCCCGAAGGTTTTCACTCAAAGACCTAGGTCAACTGTCCTACTTCCTTGGAGTGGAAGTTGTTCCCAACAAACATGGTATTCTTTTGTCCCAAAGGAAATACATCATCGATCTGTTAGCCAAGACCAAGTGACTCAAGCCAAACCAGTCATCACCCCTCTACCAACAAGTCCCACCCTGGTGCTTCATGCAGGAACACCCCTACAAGACCTGACTGAATACAGAACAATAGTCGGCAGTCTCCAATACCTGCTGCTTACCCGACCTGATCTAGCATTTGCAGTAAACAAATTATCACAGTTCATGCATCAACCGACCACAGAACACTGGATGTTTGCCAAACGTCTCCTTCGGTATCTCAGTGGCACTATCAATGAGGGTCTCCAGCTCTATCGGCATTCTCCAATTAGTATCCATGCATTTACAGATCATCTACACATTGCTGCACCACTGTCATTGGAGGCCTATTCGGATGCAGACTGGGCAGGTAACAAAGATGACTTCACCTCGACAAGTGCATATATAGTGTATCTTGGACGCAACCCAGTGTCATGGAGTTCAAAGAAGCAACAAACTGTTGCACGGTCGTCCACAGAAGCAGAATACAGAGTTGTCGCCAACACTGCTGCTGAGCTTAATTGGCTCACATACTTGTTCACGGATCTTGGCATTTCAATTTCCCAGTGCCCAGTCATATACTGTGATAATATTGGAACAACACAACTATGCTCCAACCCAGTGTTCCACTCGCGGATGAAACATGTTGCAATTGACTTCCATTTCATTCGGGACCAAGTCCAGAAAGGCAGCCTTCGAGTAGCTCATGTATCTTCAGCCGATCAATTAGCTGATGCACTCACCAAAGCTCTTCCACGTGCACGTTTTCTTGATCTTAAGTCCAAGATTGGTGTTCTCAACCGACCACCATCTTGAGGGGGTCTATCAATGACTTACCTGAAATCAAGGATTCTCATTTAAGTCACTCAAATCAAATCTGTAACTGAGATACAAATTGCATAATCTCAGGCACTAGATCACTGCATAATCTCAGGCACAAGATCAGTTCAATATCCTACATTATAGGACTGTATACGTGTATTTAAACACAAACCATTGTAAAGCAAAATACATCTTCAATACAATCTGTTAGTAGGAATCGTGGCATCGAGATAATTGCATATATTAAAACCGTTAGATATCCTTAGCGTCGGAATTGACTGAAGTCGATTCGAACCTGGAAATAAAGAGTTATGGCTAAAATAAATTTTTCTAAAATGACAAAACGATGATTTCGGGCTAAACAATGAAATTCGGCCAAAAATAAAAGGTATGTATCAACAGTGAAGCTCAGGTTACTTTGTTAGACGGAGGCAAATGCAAAATCTGATTCGCAACCGTGCTTATGCAACTCTGCTTCATAGATTACTTTTCTGATGCTTTGTCTTATGATGTTGTCTCGTAGTATTTCGGAATTATGCACTGACCTGTGTCACAGAAAACGCTAAAAGATTTGTACGTGTTTAGATAGAAAAATCCATCTTGCTTAAGGATTGTAAACATGTATAAAGGAGGGTCAGTGATGTTAATTTTCTGCAGAACTCATTTTTGTAGTTCATCTTGCTTAAGATTTGTATGCATGGACGTTCTGAAGAAATAAAGCTTCTGCTGTTAGAAATGATGGAGAGAAAGGTGATGCGATCGAAATCTTGAAGATATAGATCTGTTAATAAACTGTAGATTTTTGTTTTAAAATAAGTAATTAGCAGGTACCTGTACATGATGAGCACGAAGGTGCATGCATGTACGTAAAGCTTCCATGATAGGCTCGATCGCGAATGATTCATGACGTGAAACGGCATATTCTTCAGAATTTGCATGAGGTAAATGCATAAATGAGCATCAAATTTTATAGTAAATTCCTCCACACTACAGAAGGAAAGTCTAGTAATGTTTTGTTGCAGCGTAAGTGATGACAGAACAACAATCTGCATCTTGAAAAACATAAAATTACCTTACTCTTGCACCCATTTTTGCAGTAAACATTATTTAATGCTGGTCAAGTGCAGGGCACCAGCCAAGTTTGCAATATAAAATATATTGTATCTGTAACTACAACAACTTGAAGGTGCCACTAAGAAGATAATCAACACAACATTTTCTGGATGTTAATAAAAGGTTGTTTGTGTTTCAGGCAATGATGATTAACATGTTAACAGATCATACCATGGTTGCCAGTTTCATTCTGTTTCGGCCGAAATAACCAAAACATTTTGTATAAGTTAGAAAAACGAAATAAAACAACGTTGTTTTTATCTCGGTTTAAATTCTAGCTTGTTCTGGATTTTTCTTCCAAATACCGGCCGAAACGTTTTGGTTTCGTTTCGCCCGTTCCATTTCAGCCAAATAATGTTTTTTTTAAATAATGAATAATTTTACAATATCAATCATATCTATTAATTCAACCGTTAGATCAAGATGAAATTTTAAGAGAAGTCTCTTGACATATCTATCTATCTATCTATATATATATTATGTAAAAATTTCATAACAATCAGAGAATGTAATGATTTTACGAGATTGATGATGACATTCTCGTAATATTAAACATGTTCATAATTTTGTTCAGAAAAATTATTTTATCATGTCTTTTTTATATTAGATTGCACAATTCTAAATAAGTTTATTTTCAGATTGTTTATATATATATATATATATATATATATATATATATATATATATAGAAACAATACATTCTTAAAATGACGAGTCGAAAGGCTTTGAAACCGAAAATTTCCATTCCAATTGAAAAAAACAAGCCATTAAAAAAAACAAGCCATTAATCAAAATGATATTGACAACCTTGGAACATGTAGCAATCTGTCAAGCGTTGTTAGGATGTTGTTCATAGATCAATTGTATTTTTCATTAACCTTGATCAAATATAGTTATAAAGTACTTACTATAGGCTGCATGCCATTTCAAGCAATGTTTCACATGGTGGGGATTTCTTTAAAAGATGCGACCGCGAAAAGACATGACTGCAGACATCAAATTTAAATTTTGAATCAACTTACCATATAAACTAAAATCAATCAATGATACAAAATCATTCTCTTTCACGGAACTTCTCGATATGTTTCAGTTCATCGGTTGGAACTTAGGACATCTTAAGGAATCATCTAACCTAAAAACTTAATGTAAACACCCAAAAAAAAAAAAAAAAAAAAAAAAAACGGGTCACTAATAAAAAAAATGCAAAAAGGAGAGAGGGAGTGGGATTTTCCCTATTCTCCCGTCAACCCCATCTCCTCTCTTCTTCCCAGCCAAATTTCCATCTTTTCTCTTCCACCAAATCCCTTCTCTTCCCATCACTTTCCAACCAATCTTTTCTCTTCCCATCTATACCCAGCTAAGTCATCTCCTTTCCAACTCTTCATAGCCAAAACTTAGGCTAAATCAAGGTAGACTATTTGGTAAATGGGTGTTTTGTTGAGATTTTTAATGACTAATTATTTGTTGGAAATCCATGGTTTCAATGGGTTATGTGCTGAAATTTATGGGTTTAATGTATATGTATATTGTTGGGATTTTATTGAAGGATATGTGCTGAAATTTATGTTTTAATGTGTGTTTTGTTGAGATTTTTATTGATGAATTATTTGTTGGAAATTCATGGTTGCAATGGGTGATTTTGTTGGAATTGTAGTGAAAGATTATGTGCTGAAATTTATGGGTTTAATGTATATGTATATTGTTGGGATTTTATTGAAGGATATGTGCTGAAATTTATGTTTTAATGTGTGTTTTGTTGAGATTTTTATTGATGAATTATTTGTTGGAAATTCATGGTTTCAATGGGTGATTTTGTTGGAATTGTAGTGAAAGATTATGTGCTGAAATTTATGGGTTTAATGTATATGTATATTGTTGGGATTTTATTGAAGGATATGTGCTGAAATTTATGTTTTAATGTGTGTTTTGTTGAGATTTTTATTGATGAATTATTTGTTGGAAATTCATGGTTTCAATGGGTGATTTTGTTGGAATTGTAGTGAAAGATTATGTGCTGAAATTTATGGGTTTAATGTATATGTATATTGTTGGGATTTTATTGAAGGATATGTGCTGAATTTTATGTTTTAATGTGTGTTTTGTTGAGATTTTTATTGATGAATTATTTGTTGGAAATTCATGGTTTCAATGGGTGATTTGTTGGAATGGTAGTGAAAGTTTATGTGCTGAAATTTATGGGTTAAATGTCTATGTTGTTGGGATTTTTGTTGGATATGTGCTGAAAATTATGGCTACAAGGTGTTATTTTGTTGCGATGTTGTTGATGGATTTTTGATGAAAATAGATGTGTGATTTTGCTGAGAATTTTATGCATGCTTGGCTGTAAGTTGTTGAAAAAGTTAGTAACGAATGAGAAATTGAACTAGAAATATATTGATTTGTGGAAATTGATGTCGCAGCGGAGCAGATCGGGTTGAGCCATCGTCTGCACAAGAACAACCTGTAGTAGAGCGGTAGGTGAATTACACCTCTTTTCTTTTACGACATGTGAGAAGTATCTTAAGGGAATATTATTTAAATGCGTTAGAATTTTTATTAGATTGTTAAATGCTTAAATGTGAATGAATAATTGATTAGCTTCGCTAATGGCATCCGACAGGATGGCCGAACAAATAATTGATTAGCTCGGCTAATGGCATCCGAAAGGATGGCCGGACGAATACTTGATTAGCTTGGCTAATGGCATCCGAAAGGATGGCCGGACGAATAATTGATTAGCTTGGCTAATGGCATCCGGCAGGATGGCCGAATAGATAATTGATTAGCTCGGCTAATGGCATCCGAAAGGATGGCCGGACGAATACTTGATTAGCTTCGGCTAATGGCATCCGAAAGGATGGCCGGACGAATACTTGATTAGCTTCGGCTAATGGCATCCGAAGGGATGGCCGGAACAAATGACTGATTTGCTTCGGCCAATGACATCCGAAAGGATGGACGAAATAAATAATTGATTAGAGATGGCCGGGGGCAAATGTAAATTTCGTCTAATGGAGTTCATGAAGAGGGACCATGGGGGAGGAACAATTGACCTCCGAAATGAGTACTTATGAGGATGGTCGGAGTAAAGATGTTGTTACAAAAAAAAAAAAGAGAGAAAAATGGAGATCCTATAAATTTTGCCAGTGAATTACTATGTATATACAGAAATTACAACTTGTTGGTGTTGCATTTAACGGATAGGTCATGTAGTCGAAATTATTAATATTCTCATTAAGTAATTGCATTCCTTAAATGTTGTACTCGCTGCGAGGACGTCCACGACCACGAGGGGTCTAGGGAACCTGATATAAGAGGGCCTGCTTTTGCAAAGAATCATGTAGTTGCATTCTAACTTAAGATGTGATTAGGATGAATCAATGTATTGAATGCAAAATTTTCATTCGACCCTTTTTATGGAGATTTGTAAACTCCACTAGTAGGTTAAGAACGTAAACTTATGACCACGTATGTATAATTCTAATATAAGACTTTTATCGCGAAACCGTAATAGAGTATGTTTGTGTGAATTTTATTTCTTTCATGGAATGTTATGGTATGGGTGATATTTTAATGATATGAACGGATATGGATCATTGAGTAACGAAGAAAAAAAAAAAAATTTCCGGGTTTTTACAGTTGGTATCAGAGCCCCTGGTCTTGATCTTAGGGATTTATGATGATTGCACTACTTTGGTGACTTTCAGGATGGTACGCACACGGCAAGGAACACGGACTGAGCCGCCCTCTTTCGAAAGGAGAGGCGGGAACCAAAGTGCCCAAGGCTGGCAAAACGAAGATCCTTTGGATGATACAGCATCTCATGCCCCAATGATATTACCCGAAATTTTGCAAAGGGAAGTTGAGGTTACAGAGGAAGATGAGAGACCTAATGAGACAAGGGAAGTACCTCCAGTTGCAACGGAGAGGCAAGAAAGATCAGAAACACAACCACCAGCTATTCCAACTGGTGTGCCCTCCCAATCGGTAGACCCGGGACTTCTTGCACAAATAGTTAAAGCAGTGATGGAAGGCATGGCAGGTGCAACAACAAGAACAATTTCCACCACGCAAATTCCACAAGTAGCCCCTATACCTAGCACTGTCACGGATAATGTGGTGCCATTGGTACGTCTAGTCAAGAGTATGAGGGAAATGGGTTGTGAACCGTTTTTGGGGGAGCATGATGCAGAAATAGCCGGGAGGTGGATTAGAAAGGTGGAGAAGACCATGACTCAGATAAACATACCTGAGGGTTTGAAGGTAAACTGTGTAACTCAGCTACTGTCTGATAGGGCCATGACATGGTGGGAAACGGTTCAGATGAGACGTGTAACTGAGACACTAGTATGGAGTGACTTCAAGGTAGAGTTTGAAAATCAGTTTTATTCCAGATACCATCGTAAGGTAAAAGAACAAGAGTTCTTGGCTTTAAATCAGGGGGATATGTCGGTATTGGAGTATGAACGGAGGTTTCATGATCTATCATTGTTCGCCCCACATTATGTGCCGACAGAGGAGCATATGATTGAAAAGTTGAGAGATGGATTGCTACAGGATCTGAGACAAGGATTAATTGCACTACGGTTTAAAACAGTTAGAGAATTAATCGAAGTTGCTCAAGCTTTAGAGGCTTGCATTGGAGAGAGCCATGGGGGACATCAGAGTATAAGTAGAAAAAGAGATGGGGATGTTTACAGCAGAGACCACCACTTCAAAAAAGGAAAAAGTGGAGAGCATGATCAATGACAGAAAAAGGGAGTTTGATGTTTCCGCCTCACCCACGCCTAGTGGGAGGGTGATGATCGGACAATCGCACCCAAAGGAAAACATTTCAACAGGAACGGGTGACCGGAAGGGGGTAGATTACCCATTTTGTATAAAATATGGACAAAAACATCCTAGGGACTGCTCAGTTTCCCTCGGGTGATGCTTTGTGTGCAAAGGTAAAGGGCATAGGTGGAGGAATTGTCAGTATTTGAGTCAAGGGTGCCATTACTGTGGAGAAAGAGGACATTTCAAGAGAGATTGCCCGAAAAGGAACACCGAACAAGTACAAAACTATAGACAACCTGGTCAGAGCTCTGAACAGTCAGTCACAATGAACAGGCCAGTGAGATCTTCTCAATCAGGAGCAAACCCCAGCCGAGGAAGAATGAGAGTACAAAATGATAGGACCCCGGGAAGGGTCTTTCATCTGACACAAGAGGACGTCAGGGCTGCATCGGATGTGGTGGCAGGTACTCTACAATTAAATGATTTTAATGTGCATGTGTTGTTTGATCCTGGTGCCACACACTCTTTCATTGACGAAAAGATTGTCACTAAATTGGGAAAGGAAGTAGAAATGGTAGAGAGGGGATTTTTAATTGGAACTCCTATGGGGAACAGGGTTGAAACTGATGTTGTATATTTGAATGTGGGGATTAGCCTGTCTGGGTGCGAAAGCAGTAGACTCGATTCCCTTGGGGCTGCATGATTTTGACTTAATTCTAGGCATGAATTGGTTAAATAAATACAGAGCTTTAATAGATTGTTATGCTAAAACTGTTACCTTCCAAAACTCAAAAGGGGAGAGAAAGATTTTTGAAGGAGAGAGGGTGTTCAAACCAACTACCTTAATATCGGTGGTAACAACCCAGAAACTATTGAGAAAAGGGTGTATAGGATATCTCGCATATATTTTAAACTCCAATGACGAAGGCCCAAAATTGAACGATATTGCTGTGGTAAGGGAATTCCAGGATGTGTTTCCCGAGGAACTACCGGGATTACCCCCAGAGCGGGAGGTAGAGGTGTCCATAGACACTTTTCCTGGAGTCCCACCCATATCGCAACAACCTTACCGGATGGCCCCAACAGAGTTGAACGAGCTAAAAACCCAAATACAAGAATTGTTAGACAAAGGGTTCATACGGCCCAGTAATTCTCCATGGGGAGCGCCGGTACTATTTGTGAGAAAGAAGGATGGAACTCATAGGCTTTGTATTGATTATCGACAGTTGAACAGAATAACAATGAAGAACAAGTATCCGTTACCTCGAATCGATGATTTGTTTGATCAATTAAAAGGAGCAAGGGTATTTTCAAAAATAGATCTAAGATCCGGTATTACCAGATGAAGATAAAAGGGGCCGATGTAACAAAGACTGCATTTAGAACTCGTTATGGACACTATGAGTTTTTGGTGTTACCGGTTGGATTGACGAACGCTCCAGCTTTCTTCATGGACTTGATGAATCGGGTTTTCCAACCGTATCTTGATAAATTTGTAGTAGTATTCATTGATGACATACTGGTATACTCGAAGTCCTTCATGGAGCACGAAGGACACTTGAGGCAAATCTTGCAAACGTTGAGAGAGCATCAATTATATGCAAAACTAAGTAAATGTGAATTTTGGCTAAAAAGAGTGACGTTTCTAGGACATGTCATTTCGGCGGAAGGTGTTTTTGTAGATCCCCAAAAAGTTGAAGCAGTCTTGAAATGGGAAAGGCCGACTTCAGTTACCGAAATACGTAGCTTCCTGGGACTTGCAGGATACTATCGGAGGTTCATCGAAGGTTTTTCCTTGATTGCGACACCTTTGACTCAGCTGACTCGGAAGAATAAGAAATGGGTGTGGTCGGAAGAGTGTGAAAAGAGTTTCCAGGAATTAAAAAGAAGGCTCACCACCGCCCCAGTGTTAACCCTTCCCTCAGGGACAGAAGGTTTTGTAGTTTATAGTGATGCTTCGGGGAAAGGTTTGGGATGTGTCCTGATGCAACATGGAAAGGTGATTGCTTATGCATCAAGACAATTAAAGACTCATGAGGTGAATTACCCGGTGCACGATCTGGAGTTGGCTGCTGTGGTGTTTGCTTTAAAGATATGGAGACATTATTTGTATGGATCTCGAACTCAAATTTTTACCGATCATAAGAGCCTGAAGTACCTAATGTCACAAAAAGAGTTAAATATGCGACAGAGAAGGTGGGTAGAGCTCATTAAGGATTATGATTGCACCATAGAATATCATCCGGGGAAGGCAAACGTGGTGGCAGATGCTCTCAGTCGAAAAAATAAAGCCACCCTAGAAGGGATAACGGTAGGGGAGGGGCGGCAATTGGCGGAATTGAAAAAGATGGGTGCAAATTTGGACGTTAATGTCGGAGGTGGATTGGTAGCTCAACTTTTGGTGCGACCAATGTATCGGGAACAAATACTACAAGCTCAGTTCCAGGATAAGGTTGGATCCAATATTAGGAGGAATGTGTAGGCGGTGAGGAAATGAGATTTAGGATAGCGAAAGATGGGTCCTTGATGATGGGGCAAAGATTGTACGTGCCTAATGACGGAACAATCAAGCGGATGGTTCTACAAGAAGCTCATGAGTCCAAGTTCTCCATACATCCTGGCAGCACTAAGATGTATCGAGACCTGAAACTTCTCTATTGGTGGCCGAACATGAAAAGAGAAATAGCGGAGTATGTGTCAAAGTGCGGGATATGTCAACAAGTCAAGGTTGAACACCAAAGGCCTGCGGGACCACTACAACCATTACAAATTCCAGAGTGGAAATGGGAGATGATAACGATGGATTTTGTGTTGGGATTTCCTAAAGGGAGAAAAGGAAATGACGCAATATGGGTCGTCGTAGATCGATTGACGAAATCCGCATTATTCTTGCCTATAAAGATGACTGACTCAGTGGACAAGCTTGCCAAGATCTACATAAGTGAGGTGGTACGCCTCCATGGGATTCCGGTATCCATTGTATCGGATCGAGATCCTAGATTCACCTCTCGACTTTGGCCCAGTATACAACAAGCTTTGGGGACCAAATTGGATATGAGCACTGCATTTCACCCCCAAACAGATGGTCAATCAGAAAGGGTTATCCAGGTCTTGGAAGACCTATTACGAGCCTGTGTATTAGAATTTGGGGGAAACTGGGAGGAACACCTGGCACTGGTAGAATTCACCTATAACAATAGTTACCAAGCCACGATAGGGATGGCCCCTTATGAAGCCTTGTATGGTAGGAGGTGCAGAACACCATTGTGCTGGGAAGAAATTGGAGATCGGAAATTATATGGGGCAGAATTGGTCCAAGTAACCACGGAAAAAGTGAGAATTATCCGGGATCGTATCAAAGCCGCACAGGATAGACAGAAGAAGTATGCTGATGTAAGGAGGAGACCCCTTGAGTTCTGTACGGGGGATCAAGTGTACTTAAAGGTAGCCCCGTGGAAACACATATTGCGGTTTGGATTGAAAGGAAAATTAACCCCTCGATTCATCGGACCCTTTAAAATCCTACAACGGGTGGGACCAGTAGCCTACAAAGTGGACTTGCCTCCCCAGTTAGCTAAGGTCCATGATGTGTTTCATATTTCCTTATTAAGAAAGGCTGATGTGGATCCCACCAGAATTCTACCCCAGATCCCAGTTGAGGTCAATGAAGACTTAACACTTGAAATGAGACCCGCAAGGATACTAGATAAGGGGGAAAAGGAGTTGAGAAACAAAAAGATCCCTATCGTCAGAATTTTATGGCGAAATGCTCAAATAGAAGAGGAAACTTGGGAGAGGGAGGATGAGATGAGAAAAAAAATACCAGAATTATTCAAAATACCGGTATGACATGTAAATACCTTAAATTTCGCGGACTAAATTAATTTTTTTGTGGGGATTACTGTAAACACCAAAAAAAAAAAAAAAAAAAAACGGGTCACTAATAAAAAAAATGCAAAAAGGAGAGAGGGAGTGGGATTTTCCCTATTCTCCCGTCAACCCCATCTCCTCTCTTCTTCCCAGCCAAATTTCCATCTTTTCTCTTCCACCAAATCCCTTCTCTTCCCATCACTTTCCAACCAATCTTTTCTCTTCCCATCTATACCCAGCTAAGTCATCTCCTTTCCAACTCTTCATAGCCAAAACTTAGGCTAAATCAAGGTAGACTATTTGGTAAATGGGTGTTTTGTTGAGATTTTTAATGACGAATTATTTGTTGGAAATCCATGGTTTCAATGGGTTATGTGCTGAAATTTATGGGTTTAATGTATATGTATATTGTTGGGATTTTATTGAAGGATATGTGCTGAAATTTATGTTTTAATGTGTGTTTTGTTGAGATTTTTATTGATGAATTATTTGTTGGAAATTCATGGTTGCAATGGGTGATTTTGTTGGAATTGTAGTGAAAGATTATGTGCTGAAATTTATGGGTTTAATGTATATGTATATTGTTGGGATTTTATTGAAGGATATGTGCTGAAATTTATGTTTTAATGTGTGTTTTGTTGAGATTTTTATTGATGAATTATTTGTTGGAAATTCATGGTTTCAATGGGTGATTTTGTTGGAATTGTAGTGAAAGATTATGTGCTGAAATTTATGGGTTTAATGTATATGTATATTGTTGGGATTTTATTGAAGGATATGTGCTGAATTTTATGTTTTAATGTGTGTTTTGTTGAGATTTTTATTGATGAATTATTTGTTGGAAATTCATGGTTTCAATGGGTGATTTGTTGGAATGGTAGTGAAAGTTTATGTGCTGAAATTTATGGGTTAAATGTCTATGTTGTTGGGATTTTTGTTGGATATGTGCTGAAAATTATGGCTACAAGGTGTGATTTTGTTGCGATGTTGTTGATGGATTTTTGATGAAAATAGATGTGTGATTTTGTTGAGAATTTTATGCATGCTTCTACTGTAAGTTGTTGAAAAAGTTAGTAATCGAATGAGAAATTGAACTAGAAATATATTGATTTGTGGAAATTGATGTCGCGAGCGGAGCGATCGGGGTTGAGCCATCGTCTGCACAAGAACAACCTGTAGTAGAGCGGTAGGTGAATTACACCTCTTTTCTTTTACGACATGTGAGAAGTATCTTAAGGGAATATTATTTAAATGCGTTAGAATTTTTATTAGATTGTTAAATGCTTAAATGTGAATGAATAATTGATTAGCTTCGGCTAATGGCATCCGACAGGATGGCCGGAACAAATAATTGATTAGCTTCGGCTAATGGCATCCGAAAGGATGGCCGGACGAATACTTGATTAGCTTCGGCTAATGGCATCCGAAAGGATGGCCGGACGAATAATTGATTAGCTTCGGCTAATGGCATCCGACAGGAAGGCCGGAAAAGATAATAGATTAGCTCGGCTAATGGCATCCGAAAGGATGGCCGGACTGAATACTTGATTAGCTTGGCTAATGGCATCCAAAAGGATGGCCGGACGAATACTTGATTAGCTTCGGCTAATGGCATCCGAAGGATGGCCGAACAAATGACTGATTTAGCTTCGGCAATGACATCCGAAAGGATGGACGAAATAAATAATTGATTAGAGATGGCCGGGGGCAAATGTAAATTTCGTCTAATGGAGTTCATGAAGAGGGACCATGGGGGAGGAACAATTGACCTCCGAAATGAGTACTTATGAGGATGGTCGGAGTAAAGATGTTGTTACAAAAAAAAAAAGAGAGAAAAATGGAGATCCTATAAATTTTGCCAGTGAATTACTATGTATATACAGAAATTACAACTTGTTGGTGTTGCATTTAACGGATAGGTCATGTAGTCGAAATTATTAATATTCTCATTAAGTAATTGCATTCCTTAAATGTTGTACTGCTGCAGGGACGTCACAGCCACGAGGGGTCTAGGGAACCTGATATAAGAGGGCCTCGCTTTGCAAAGAATCATGTAGTTGCATTCTAACTTAAGATGTGATTAGGATGAATCAATGTATTGAATGCAAAATTTTCATTCGACCCTTTTTATGGAGATTTGTAAACTCCACTAGTAGGTTAAGAACGTAAACTTATGACCACGTATGTATAATTCTAATATAAGACTTTTATCGCGAAACCATAATAGAGTATGTTTGTGTGAATTTTATTTCTTTCATGGAATGTTATGGTATGGGTGATATTTTAATGATATGAACGGATATGGATCATTGAGTAACGAAGAAAAAAAAAAATTTCCGGTTTTTACACTTAACTTATTAGGTGAGGTTCCGAAATATAATTTATAACAGAATCCATACAAAACCAGTTGATCGGCAAGTAAATTGCAGTGGAGGAACATAGTTAGCAGCAATGGTTTGTTATGCATAGAGTTAGACGAGTGCTTTATTCATCAAGAACCTCTAGTCACAGGACATTTCTTTCATAAAACAAAGAAAGAGAAAACAGCATGAAACCTTTGAAAATTCTGAATTTGAATCATTTCCTAGCATATAGAATATTAATATGCTCGACATGATGTATGTATTGGTGTGGAGATCACGACTATCGTTCACAAATAAAAATGGTATTTATTATCATTTAATTTGAGTATCTTGATCCACAATACTCACTGCCAACCTGAAAATATTCACAGACTCAAAACATAAAAGAAATGTGTTATAAAAGAAGACATTCTAATTTCAACAGAATTATTAACGAACTAGAAGAAACTATTCCCGTATCCAAGATTGTATCCAAAAGGAGGCATTACTGTGCTTGCATTGAATGGACTAGCAGTCATGTTTGTGTTGAAAGGAGTCCCACTCATGTTGGTGTTGAAAGGTGGCACAGCCATGTTTGATATGAACCCAGTATTCCTGATATCGAAAGGAAGATTCCCACTACTGCTGGGGTTTGCTGCCATAAAAGGCTGAGGAGGAGTTGAATTTTGAATCAGAATCTGTTTGGCATGCCTCGTCACATCCTGCTTGAGATACTGTAAAGACGCCTTCAACTGTTCAAGCTGTGCCAAGCCAAGTTCCTGGATAGGATTCTCCCACCAGTTCTGACTCTGACCAGCTTTCACCATTCTGTCTAGCTCTTCCCCTCTTTTCTTCTCCACTTCCATTTGGTTGACCACCTAGTGAATAATTTATTAGCAAGAAAATATTTTGGTTCTCACAATATCTTCTGCAAATAATGTTTACAAAAGGAAAAAACAAAATATGCTTTCAAAATTCTTGCTAATCAGTACCTGAGTTAGCTGCATGTTGAGTTCATGGACCCTAGCATTGCGATGAGCCTCAATAAGAAGAAAAGAACCTGAAATCTGGGGAAGATTTCCAGTGATATAACGTTCCATGACCTTTTCAACAGAAGGGTGGCCAAAAGAGAAAACCTTTTTCCCAGGCGAGAACACAATGATGCTGACTTCAGCGCCACAAAGAGTACAGAGTTCACTAGCCTTCTTGAAAAGGCCAGACCTACGCTTGGAGAAGGTTACCATTAAATTGCTCTCATTTGGAATTTTAACCATCTCCAACTTCTGGCGACCCTTGCTCTTTCTAGCCATGGTGATACAGCAAACAATTGAGGCCGCCTCGCTAAGAAAAAAGAGACCAAAAACTCTATTCAGAACAGTATGTGTGGAGGGAGGGGAAATGGTTCACAATTTATTCAGGTTTCAGGACCTGAAGTTGAGAGTAAAATCGGTCAGAATACAATGAATTCCTGGCGGCAATCATTCAGTGCTTTTCTTGAACTTAATAGCTTTCTAATTTTGGAGGGTTCAGAATCTCCGAGGACTGATATATATGGTATGCACATTCAGCGTCGTAATCTCCAGGGGAGATCTAGTTGGTTATACCATCATCCAATTCATCCCCGATGAAATTTCCAATGCCTGCCTCTTTTGCCATCCAGTGATGAGTAGGTGAAATGGTTAGCCACTAGCCAGCAAATGAGAGATCTCGGATGACTGAATCCGTTACTTGGACTTACTGATAAATGATCACTATGTCCCCAAGGGGCGTGTAATGACTAAAGACTTGAGATCTGCACAGAAGATCTCGAGTTTGAGTCAGGACGTGCACCTCTTGTAAAAGGCTGAGACAACCGAGGTTTTATTCGCTCACCTGGACCCACAAAGTACGTTTTCCAAGAAATGAGGTTTTCTCGAATCCAAAAAAAAAAGAATACGATCACTACAACTTGTAGAATTTACCAATAATGGTCCAATATGAGATTTTGATGTTAGGACATGTTACACCCTTTATGATCTTGTATCCTAAACTTTATGCTATTAACTCTGTTTCATCTTTACATGAGTGTAGCAGAATCCAGAAAGCATGTGACATTGCTTTATATCATGAAACATCACTCTGTTAAAGCTTGGTGTTTCCATACATTTTCTTTTGTTGTTTCATATAGAATTGGAAAACTTATTAGACATGCCAAGATGAATTTCTTTTATTATGGAGCCTGCTAGGTAATTTTCAATGGATCGCAATGAGATTTCTCTTTAAAGACTGTAATGAAATCATTTTATATGTACTGCTTACATCAAACATATTGTTGATGGTTTAGAGTATTCTTACTTTCCTATTCAATAAACCATCCTTATCCATCTGTTGTGTCATAAAGTTTTAGATTTTATGGATCGGGAATCCACAAAAGAAATCTGTGATTTGTTTGACTGATGTTTGCTGTACTGAAGGTAAGGTGTGCTCTTTACCATAACTATAGAAATTCAGATTCACTGCATCGCATGACTAAGCGCACACATATGGCTTTTGAAGGCAAACTAGAAGTGAAGAAACACAATACAATTACCATGTATCTCGAAGCTCAATCATAAATACAAAACTCCATCAAAATACAGTATAAAGAAACACAAACAAAATTGAAACAAATGGTAAACACCCCAGTAATACTCTAAAGACACAAGGAAGGAAGAATTATGGTACCCGTCAGCATGAAACTTCAAGAGTGTATATATGCTCCTATTGTGATAAATTACCATTATACTCCTGATGACACACCCTGTTTTTGTTTATTCAAATTCATGATCATGAAGATTGATCATGGGATCATTTGATTGATCATAGGGATTAGTTGTCTAATATTCTTCTTGATAGGAGGAGAAAATTAGCTAACAAATTGATGAGAAGGGTAGTTTGTGTACTCTATCCGGCTACTAGTAGACATAAATTAGAAGATTTCTCTCAATTTTTTATTCTATTTTGAAGCTGTGTTACTGCTGCATTGAGAATTTTTCAGAATTTGAGCAAAATAATTGGAGATATTTATAATTTAAATTTCTGTTTCTATGTGAATTTAGGATTATATAAACTGTATAGCACCTATACCATACCAAAGCCACACTAACTAAAGTTCTCACTGCTATGAACAAAATGAAGAAACTAAGGCTTTGTGGTAGCAGGTGGTGTTGAGAGGAATGGTGACACTGTTGGTTTTGGGCAAATTTGTCACAGAAGGCAATGGTGGAACTTGCAGAAGATGACGAACTGCTTGGGCACCTGAAAACAACAAAAGAATGAAAAGGGTCAAGATGAAACAGTTGAACCTTTCCATCTTGTCAAAGTTTCGAGGCCTACAAGATTATGAACTAGATACCCTTTGCAAACAAAGAACTGTAGGAGATTCTGTGTGACATACCAGGCCTATTCTTGAGGTTTTTATGCAGGGAGATGAAAAGGGGCGATCCCTCTTGAATGAATTGGTGTAGTTGAGAAAACAGGACACTCATTTTTGGTTTAGTTTTTGTTAGCTCACCTTCTGATTGTTGTTGACTGCCTATATTGATATAAAAATAGAAATAAAAATATTATTTTGATATAATTTTAGTTAAGAACTACTCTGGACTACATTACCAAACATGAAAAATAAGTTATCTTTGAAAAATGTGAAAAAACCTTGGACGACATTTTAGCCAGAGTTGCCTTGGTGCAAAAGCATCAATTATCGCAAAGTTGTATGTGATAAGATACAAGGCTTGAAAAACTTTGAATGAGAAATGATAAATAACACAAGAAAAGAAAGTAGTTGATGTGTTTTTTATGCATTGGGCATTTTTTTAGAAAGTAATTAAATTATTATAATAACACACCAACAACTCAAATATTTCATTAAATTCCACAAAAACACTTACTAAAGAGGAAAAATTACAAAGAAACAGCGTCATATGTTTTGAATTGTTAGAGTATGGAAAGGAGTCCTCAAGGGCGTAGAGTGGTGATAAAAAATTTAGTTCCGCAAATTTTGAGTTTCAATCATAATATATATATATATATATATATATATTTTATAAAAATATAAAATAATTAAAATTTTACTAGATTTTCTAGGCCCACAACCGTGTTAAGAGATAGGGTTTTCTCACATTAAAAAAATAAAAATAAAAATAAAAAGAAATTAGAGGATGATTTTCTCATGAAATTCCATCAACAACAACTTTGTGTTTTATGATTGAAATACGAGGATATCCCATTCCCAAAGTTAGATACAATTTTTTTATTTTTATCTTCATTTTGTCTTCCATGCTTTGTCAAATATGACAATTTTTAGAGTACTCTAGAGCAATTATCAATGCTTACACTATAATAAACAGATAAGAAAAACTATTTTTGAGCTTTAGTTGTCATCAATGACTTTTTAACAATAGTCTTGTTTAACATTGCGATTTAAAAGCATTTTTTTAAATTAGTATTTTTTTGTATTTTTATATTATTTTCATGTGATAATGTCAAAAATAATTTTTTTAAAATAAAAATAAAATATTATTTTAATATATTTTTAAATAAAAAACAATTTCAAAAATAACATCAACCACACTCCCAAATAATAACAATATCACATAACTCAACCTGCCCCCCCGAGCTAGATCCCGACCTAGCCCTTTCCTGACACCGATTCCAAATTGAAAAATGTAGAACTAACCAATGTAACCTAATTAAAACCCTATTTGATTTTGAGAAAAAAACATTTCAAGTCGGTGTTGTTCTATCCTCATCTCTTTATATACTGATATGAAGTTATTTTATTGACACAAGTCGACTGAAATTAAGTCACTAAACTCGTAAAATAAATAAAATAAATTCAAGTTGGTGTTGTTCTATCCTCTTCTTCTTAGAGATATCTATTAGAAAGATTTCTAAGTTGATTTAAAAAAAAATCTATTTTATGGATTGAAATATAAAAGGTAGGAAAAGACAAAAAAACAAAACAAAATATGATAGTTTAGGCATGTGGGCCTATGCCTGGCCCATAAAAAAAGTCTTGGCCTGCATACCAAGTCTCACATGTTCATTAAAGATAAACAATGTGTCATTTACTTTTTATCTTTTTTTTTCTTAAAACAATATAGACAATTTGTCATATGCTAACCTGAAATTAGGCAATCAAAGGATCATCAAAAAGTTAGGGCAAATGTATTATATACTCAAAAACTTATTTTCAATCCATTTTGCCGTAAACAATCTAAAAACACCATAAGTGACATAAATAAACCTACACACACACACACACTTTTCATCTCAAGTTACATTAAATTTCTTTTTTTACACTTTATTAACCCAAGTAAGAAAAAAAATGATTAAAGGATTTGAGAAATTTTTGCTGCATCCAAAAGTTCTAATGAATTGTTGTATCTTATAAGAGAAAAATATTAAATTTAAAATCTTCTTTTGTAAAAGTAAAGTTTTTTTTTTTTAAGTATAGTTCTACTACATGCTACAATCTTAAACTTCTCATATTTACTTTTAATTCTAATTATTTTTATTATTGTTTTTAGTTGCTAAGTTTAAAATAGAAAAAAGAAAGAATATCTAGGCTGTATTTTTTCTCTAATTATTTCCATTTAATTTCCCAACAATTTTGGAGATAAAAAATAGATTACTACTTTCCTTACTTTTTTCTAAAAAAATATTGATTTGTTTGCTTGATTGTTGTTATGGACATTAAAAATTAAATGGAAAAATAGTGAAAATCTCTTTGCTCACAGTGACAAATAAAGTAGCTTAGAATAAAAATTGTAAAAATTAAGATTTAAAAAAGATTAAATGCTACCCATGCAAAACTATAATGTATATTAATTATTTAAACACTTTTAAATTTATGATTAAAAAAACACAAACCACAATATACCATATTAAAACAAAACCTTACATCTTGAATGGACCATCAAAGCTATCTCCCTCACTCCTTGTTCCTTACCACTTATAAGTAAGGAAACACTTCCTTGCCTAGCCATTGTGTTAATAAAGTGATGAAAATGGAAGCACAACAAGATAACATTAGAAGATGAATTGAGTTATAGTTAAAATATAAAAACAACTCTAAAATTTTATTTTCTTTTTGAAATAAAAATATGATCAAGTTTGTGTTTTTTTAATATGAATTATAATGTTTTTTATATGCATTTTTAAACAAAATATATAAACTAAAGACTATAAACTCAAATATCTCTCAATAAAATTAATTTAAGATTTAGATTTGAAAGAATAGTCAAAGTTTACAATCAAAATTATAACACTAAAATATAAGGTAAGGAAGAGTGCAAAGAAACATCATTTAAGAGTTTTCTTTCACCCTTCTTCTTATAACTAGTTTTAAAAGCTAAATGTTTAAGGAATTAATTCTAGTTAAGGAATTAATTCTAGTAATAATCATAATGGATTTCCATATTATTACCTACCATAGATGAAATAATAAAATTGAATATAATGGCTTTAAATCTACATTTTAAGCTGCAAATATTATTTAAATTTGCACCAAAAGATTTTCGAAGAGACTATTAGTATTTACGGGTTAAACTGAAGAAACAACTACAGATATTTTTTCATGTACAGTTTAGATTTCAATTAGAAAAAAAATCTAATTGATATGTTGAGCTTAGTCCTTGAAATATAAAAATATTTTAAAAATTCATTCAGTTGTTCATGGAGCACATATTATTATTATTATTCTAAAAGCTAAAAATCTCAGTTTTATTACTAATTTTTACTGTTCACCTAGACTCAAATTATTATAGACAGATCAGTTAAATTACTTAATAATATTATTATTATTTGTATACTAAACTAAACAAAGAAATCGGTAGGCCTGGTGGTTAGAGCTCCCCTGTATTATTGAAAATTCTTAATATTTTCGGTATTAAAAGTTTACTAATTTAATTTATAATACTAAAATAACTAGTTACAAGTTACAAAACGTATAAAATTATTCAATTTTCTACATCGAAAAAACCTAGATAAAACATTCAAAATAATGATAATAATTATTATTAATATTAATATTTTTCTTATAAATATGTGAGAATAATTATATTTATTTAACATTATTGTCTAAAAATATATATATAAAGAGAAAAAATCATTTCTAACATATTTTATCTATAACAATTTTACCAATGCTTTGTTGGCTTTAAACACCGAGAGAGAGAGAGTCCAAGTCTTCTGTTGACTTGGAAAATTCAGAATGAAGACTTCCTGCCGTGTCTTCTACTGACTTGGTACAGTGGTACGAGCATACACTACTAGCTTTGTGTCGATCCCACGATGAAAATCAATTTTTTAGAAAATTAGAAAAATAATTTAAACTATATTTTAGTATTTTACCTAATAATTTAAGTTTTTACATAAAATATTTTTTAATATAGTATTAGAGGTTTGTTGGCATATCAGTCATGAGTTCGAATCTCACTATTTTTATTCTATTTGATAAAAATTAAGTATAGATTAGTATGAGTTTATACAAGTTTCAAGACTAAAATATTTTTACTTGAAAAGATATATTAGAAAATAATATACATTAAATTCCGAGACTTCAGCGAGATAGTTCTTTAATAAAAAGTAGTCTCTAGTTTTCTCTTGTTTTTCCGAAGTTCTGTTGTAGATTTCTTTTTAATCATTTCATTATATTAATTTTTGGAAATAAAAAGCTTGTTTAATATAAGTGGGGAGCAATTAAATATGGTGCTGTTAAAATTAGTCCTCAATAAATCAGTGTTTGACATCTGCATTTTAAAAATATTTTTAAAAAAATTGATTTTTTTAATTTTGATTTTAAATTAATTTTTTTATTTTTAAATTATTTTTATATGTTAATATCACGAAACCAAACTGTCAAACAATCATGAAAATCACGAAGACTTCATACGATTTTCTTTGTGCAAGTACTTAGAAAATGGCTTTAATTCAATTTCTCTATCAGCTTCGTTTTGTGTTGGAAAGTCATAGAAGCTACCTTCTACTGTGGGAACCCACTGATGTAATTTCCTAAAGCGGTGACAATGTATTCAATAATTCGTATACTTTGTGCCAATCTAGTACAGTCGTTTTGAATGGTGATGGAATCAATTAGCTAGTGTCGTTATAAAAAGAGTATGTTATAGGATTTAAAATTTCTAATTATTATAGATAAGGCATTAAAAATAATGATAACGATTATTTATAAGTTTTTTCTTCTTATAAATTTGTTAGACTAATTATGTATTTTTATATTTATTTAATATTAGCATCTTAAAATATATAAATAAATTCCCTAGTTTTTTTTTAAAAAAAATCAGTATTCTAAAATTTGTGTCATCTGAACAATAATAATTATAATATGAATTATTTATAATAATATTTATAATGACAACTACAATAATTGTGACAATTCAACAATCATGATAATAATAATGACAATGGTAATCATAATCAAAATAATTCATTAGTTGATGTTATTTTTCTTTAAGGTTGACTTTTGCAGTTTTTTATGTATGATATTTGATATATAATATCATATAAACAAAAAATATATGAATTGATACATAGACAAAACAGGTAGAAAATTAAGGCAGTTTAACTATAGTGAAAAAATATACAAGCCAATTGCCTTCCAATTCACCGTACCCATAAACAAATTTTTTAACATGCTCAATAATCTCTATTTTTATCCATGTGCACCGTGACACAAATCACTATGGACAACAAAAGTAATGCTCAATTTTTGGGTCGGTTCAGGTTGATTCGATTCATTCGGTGCGCTCGGTTCATCAGTCACGTCATGCAAATCTTTATTGTGATATTTTTGTTTAGTCCTTGAACTTTCAATTGTGTGTTTTGGTCCTTATTGTCATTATATAGGTTTTGATTTGTTTTAATTGGGTCATTTAATTGAAATTGATTGTATATTGTAGTTTCATTCAGGTACCTATTCTTTGAATTTTCGAATTGGTTTGAAATCCTTAATATTGTTGGTATCAAAGTTTTAAATTATTTCATTTTTATCCTTCCATGCAAAGTTATTAAAAATCCTTAATATTTTCGGTATTAAATTTTACTAATTTAATTTAAAATATTAAAATAAGTAGTTACAACACATATAAAATCATTCAATTTCCTACATCGAAAAAAGCCTAGATAAAGCATTCAACACGTATAAAATTATTAGTTTTTACTAAATATATTTATTTAATATTATTGCCTATATATATATAGGCAATAATAACTCTTTAAAATAACTAATTACAATACGAAGAAAATCAATTAGTTTTCTACATAGAAAAAAGCTCAGTACAGTATCCGACAAGTCGACTCATGATTTCTATATTCAGGCTTGTGGGCAGATAAGGACTCTTTGAAAATATAATCGATTGCTTTTAAAATTATTTTTATTTAGAAATGTATTAAATTATTTTTTATATATATTTTTAAAATTATTTTTAATATTAATCTATAAAAATGATATAAAAATATCAAAGATATTTTATTTAAAATAAAAAAATATTTTTTAAATTCTTATAAAAACATTTTTAAAACACAACGATGTGTTAATTATTGGGTACTTTTCTTTATTGGATTAGGTAAAATACCATTGTTTTGTTGGCTTTAAGCACCGAGAGAGAAAGTCCAAAAGTTCAATATATATATGGAAAATATAATTAATACCCACCCGAATGAGCTACCTTGCATTTTCTTCTCTTAGTGGCCTGCTGGGTCTTCTGTTGACTTGGAAAATTCAGAATGAAGACTGCCTGCCGTGTCTTCTACTGACTTGGTACAGTGGTCCGATCATACACTACTAGCTTTGCGTCGATCCCACGATGAAATACAAATTTTTTAGAAAATTAGAAAAATAATTTAAACTATATTTTAGTATTTTATCTAACAGTTTAAGTTTTTAAATAAAATATTTTTTTAATATAGTATTAGAGATTTGTTGACTTAGCGGTCAGGAGTTCGAATCTCACTAATTCTATTCTATTTTATAAAAATCAAGTATATAAGTTAATGGGAGCTTATACAAGTTTCAAGACTATTTTTTTTTTTTTACTTTAGAAGATATATTATAAAATAATATAAATTATATTCCGAGACTTCAGCAAGATGGTTCTTTAACAAAAATCAGTCTTTAGTTTTCTCTTGTTTTTCTGACTTGTATTGTAGATTTCTTTTTTATCATTTCATTATATTAATTTTCGGCAATAAAAAGCTTGTTTAATATAAGTGGGGAGCAATTAAGTATGGTTCTGTTAAAAGCAGTCTTCAATAAATGAGTGTTTCACATTGTATTCTAAAAATATTTTTTTAAAAATTGAAATTTTTTAATTTTTATTTTGATTTTAAATTATGTTTTTAGTGTTTTTAGATTATTTTTATATGTTAATGTCAAAAATATTTTTTTTAAAATAAAAAATATCATTTTAATATATTTTTAAATAAAAAATACTCTTAAAACACAATTTAAACCATACTATCAAACAATCACGAAAATCAGGAAGACTCCATACGATTTTCTTTGTGCTAAGTACTTAGAAAATGGCATTAATTGAATTTCTCTACCAGCTTCGTTTTGCGTTGATTTTGCAATCGTTGCAAAGTCATCGAAGCTTCCTTCTTTTGTGGGAACCCCCTCATGTAATTTCCTAATGCGGTGACAATGTATTCAATAATTCGTAGACTTTGTGTGCCCAGCTATTGCTGTCGTGTTGAATGGTGATGGAATCAATTAGCTGGTGTCGTTATAAAAAGAGTATTGTTCTCAAGAACAATCCATCATTTCATTTCCCTGCAATGTCGAGTAGAATGTTAGAGCAGCTTTCTGGTGCGTACTCAGCACTTCTTTTTCTAGTCATCCTAGCCGGCCACCATTGTTGCAGTGCTACAAATAACTGTTCTCCCTCTTCTTGTGGTAATATCCCTGTTATCAGCTACCCTTTTCGATTACAAACCGATCCCAAAAGCTGTGGCCTCAAAGAATATGAACTTGGTTGTGAAAACAACCGCACAACTTTGTACTTGGAGGGGGTAAAATATTACGTTCAGGCAATCGATTATCACCCTGGATTCACAATTCGAGTTGTGGAAGCTGATTTTCAAGAGGATGATTGCCTCTCCATCCCTCGTTATTCTGTTCAGGGGGGTAGTGGCTTTATTATCCCTTACTCCTTTTCATTAACTTTTATTAGCTGCCCAAATCCAATACCGAGTCCTCCTTTTTATTTCGTCAATACTTCTTCCTGCAACAATGACAGTGTTTATTCTTATGTGATGGCTAGTGATTATGTAGCAATTGCTGAATTACCCGACTTGTGCCGTATAGATTTGATTTATGAAGCAGCTTCAGTTTTTCAACTGCAAAATATTACCAACATGTCTTTGATAGAAGTCCAGGATATTTTGGCATATGGCTTTGAGCTTTCATGGGAGCAGGTTGCTTGTGATTATGCCAAAGAGAACCACTTTAACCTTGATAACTACTACTGTGTTGATGATCGCGGTACGTTACTCTCTCTCTCTGCTCCACTCTTGATAGCTTGTAATTGGTTGAAAGTGCGGTTAAGATTGTTTTTAAAATACTTTTAATTCAGAAATTATAATAAACATCACTTACCCTGTGCGCGCTTCGCCGCATGTAAGACCAATTTATCGGCTAAAGAGAAGACTCGTATAACTCTAGTTTTAATTTATATTTACAACACTAATAAATGATTTCAGATATCATAAATAACACACTCGCTAATTATTAAAAAATATATATATTTTATCTCATTACATAACATATTAAACCAGCTAAAAAAATATGTGGTTAATTTCCGTTTGTATTAGTGTATATATTTCATAATGTGGTGAAATGTGTTTTTTAACTAAACATATATTAAAATTATATTTTTTATTTTCTGATATCAGCACAATTATAAGAAAAAACCCACTTGAATAATAATCTCTTTAAGGGATTTCAATTACTTTTATTCATTTGACTCTTTCTTTGTTTTTCTTCTTCTTTTTTCCAAATGAACACAGGAATCAATGCTCTCATCAAACGTGCAGTAGGTAAGCAACTATATATTTCGAAATCATTAATATTTTGTTTCCTTTCTCCATGTACGTCTTGATGGTGTTTTATTCTATATAAAATTATAAATATCTCTTCCATTTCATTACAATTCCTCAACTTTTTTATGCAGAATTATTCTATAAGCCCTCGTGAACAGTACCATGAAGGCCTCCAGGTCTCTTTAACATTTGTTGTTTCTCTTGCAGATTTTCTGGCTAATCGTATACTCGCTTACCTTCGTAAGAAAACTTCTTCTAGTTACATAAACTGTTAAACATGAAGCCTAAAGAAGGTGTTAGACATTAAAGGTGTGGATTGGAGAGAGAATATATAGATCCTTAGAAACTTCACAATTCATACCCTTTTAGTGTCAAAACAGACATGCGTGCTCTTAATTTCCTTCCGTTAATTTCACAAATCAGTAATCTTATAATAATATTCTGAACATTGACACAACGTTTTCTTTTTCCTTGAAATGTAGCAATATGGCCGCAAAACAAGGATTTAGAAGGTGAGGACTATTTTTGATCATATATTATTTATTATCTGCAAAAAGAATATATATATATATATATATATATATATATATATATATATGTCTTGGATTTCATACATATACCTTAGCCTATTGGTTTATTTTTTTATTTTTATATCTTGGCTTGTTCTTTATTCCTCTCAATTTTAGACGCTGACAATACCTTCTTTTTTTTTGTTGTTGAATATAGATCACTTCTGGATAATATATGACAGCTTTGGTGAGTTTTTTTTTGGGTCAACCTAAAAGGTGGTTGAATAAATTTATATATATGTGTGTGTGTAAGTAGTGATATATGAGAACGAAGCCTATATGTCTTAGGAGGTGTTTGACACTATATTTTAAAAGTGTTTTTGAAAAAAAATAAATTATTTTTTTTACTTTAAATTAATTTTTTGGTGTTCTTAGATCGTTTTAATATGCTCATGTCAATTTTTTTTAAAAATAAAAAAATAGTATTTTAATATTTTTCTAAACGAAAAGCACTCTAAAAAACAACCTTAACTACACTCCCAAACTGACATTTAGTATCCTACATGCGGCTTATACTAACATCATTTTGATGTATTTGTAAATAAAAACACTTTCAAAAGCCATCTCAAATAAACACTTAGTATCTGCATGTGGTTCACGCTAGTTTATTCACTTAATCCATGCACACACATGTGCATGTATGTATCGTACAATATTTCACATATTAGCTTGACTCCTTTTTCGTTAATGTAGGACAACCACGACCGCGACTCAACTTTTATAAAGGTGAGGGTTAGTTCATGCATGCATGTTGTAGTAAGCTCACTTACAATCTTCCTCTTACGAAAATGGATGTGAATTTTAGGGTTTAAAATCTCATTCTAAGTTTCTCTCTTCACATTAAAAGAGAATTAACAAGTTGATGAATTTCTTGAAACTTAATAGAGGAAGAGAGTGTCCAAGGCAACTGTCAAGATCGAGCATTGCTCCTACATAGTATTGATTGTGTTTCTATTTGTTTTCATTCTCTTCATGTATTTATTTGGCAGGAAACAAACATTATATCGAGGTTGTTATCTCTTCAGATTTTCTAAGCATTCTCATAGTTTTGCTCATTACACTTCTTGTTTCCATCGGTAAGTATTCTCCTTTGCTTTCTTCTACTAACTCTCAAGCGTTATATGTTTTTGGTGTTTTTAGATAATTTTCATGTGCTGATATCAAAAATAATTTTTTAAAACTAAAAAAACATTATTTTATGTATTTCTAAGCAAAAAACCTTTCCAAAAAAAATCTCAACCACACTCCTAAATAGACACTAAATTTAAGTGTTAAGACGCAAAACCATTAATTAAGTGCAATATTATCTCCAAGCTTTGTTCTTCAATAGTTTCATCCATTACCTTTTGATTATTTCTATAATTTCAAATCTTAATTTTTCAATTCAATATTATTTACTTATTTTCTTTCAAATTGATCAAATTTATATTGTTTTAGCCACATGTTAAATATGTATTAATATTCTTATTTTCTCATAATTATAAACAATGACTTATAATGCAATTGAATGAATATCTTTTAATTCATCATATTTATGATTGTTCTAACAAATAATAGGGAGAGATTATGTGGTAATGAATAAACGAACAAATCAATAAAATGAAAAAAATTGAAAACAATATAGGCAAAAGAACTAACTATTGTTTTATTGTTTTTCATTTTCCCTAAAATCAATGAAATCTCAGTTAAATTTTATTTGGTGATAAGAATATCAAATTTGAAGAAATTTTATACTTTTGAAATAAGAATCATAATTTAATTTATAAAATAAAAAAAATATAAATTACATGGAAATTTATTAACAAATAATATATTTCCATAATTGATTAATGTCCTTATAATATCTTATGCAGTGATATATCGTACGTTATTATTCCTTTGCGGGCTTCCATGTCTTATAACCTTATTGGTCTATAATTGGCGAAGAAGGCATTTATCAATGTATGATAACATTGAAGAATTCTTGCAAAGTGATGATCATAATCTCATACCTATAAGGTATTCTTACTCGGAGATTAAGAAGATAACCGATGGATTCAAAGACAAGTTAGGTGAGGGAGGTTATGGCTTAGTGTACAAAGGAAAGCTTCGTAGTGGCCGTTTTGCGGCAGTAAAACTTTTGCGCCAAGAAAAAACTAAAGGGCAAGATTTTATCAATGAAGTTGCCACCATTGGAAGAATTCACCATTGCAATGTGGTGCAACTCATAGGCTTTACAGCTGAGGGCTCAAAGTGTGCCCTTGTATATGAGTTCATGCCTAATGGATCTCTTGAAAGGTATATATTTTCCAAACAAGGTAGCATCCCTCTAAGCAACCATAAACTATATGAAATTTCTCTGGGGGTGGCCCGTGGTATTGAATATCTACATCAAGGTTGTGATATGCAGATTTTGCATTTTGACATCAAGCCTCACAACATTCTTCTTGATGAAAACTTCACTCCAAAAGTTTCAGATTTTGGACTAGCAAAATTGTATCCAGCTAAAAATAACACTGTGCCCCTCACTATGGCTAGAGGAACAATGGGATACATGGCTCCTGAATTATTTTACAAAAGCATCGGGGGCATCTCTTACAAAGCCGATGTCTATAGTTATGGGATGTTGTTAATGGAAATGGTTGGGAGAAGAAAAAACTTGAAAGCATCGGCAGATCATTCGAGCCAAATGTACTTCCCTTCATGGATCTATGACCAAGTTAGTGAAGGAAAGGATATACTAGAAGATGAAGCCACGGAGCAGGAAAAGATAACAACAAAAAAGATGACTATAGTGGCATTATGGTGCATACAATTGAAGCCTATTGATCGTCCCTCAATGCACAAAGTTGTACAGATGCTTGTAGCAGATATTGAATCTCTACAAATGCCTCCTAAGCCTTTTCTCGTTCCACAACATACATCAAATGATGATAGGATCAATATGGCTGATCCAACAAGTTTAAGAGACCCATCGAATGATTGTAGCATCAATTCTTCGTATCAGTTCGGCCGTTGATACAAATGCTCTCGTCTGTTTGTTGATTTAAATAATATGTTAATTTTGTATGCCTTAATTCTCTGAAACTTTGATGATAGTTGAAATCATATGGATATGTGTTAAAACATGCAATTAACTAACTTACAAAAGCATCCAATATGCACTAGTCATGTATCGACCTCGTAATAAAATATGAATCTTCTTAAACTACTTAATGAAAGTTGTTTTTCTAAAATAGATATTTTTGATAATCATGCTTTTAATAAAACTAGAAAGATTAAATACAATGAAGTTATGACATATGTTGAAGTTCTCTTTTGAAAAAACAGATAAAATGAATTCTTTATTTTCTAATAAAACTTGGTTTTTGACTAATTTGTCACAAGGTTGTACGTTATAAATGAATTTTTAGAAAGAAATTGAGAACTAATAGATCTAAAGAAGAATTTAAGGCAAGATTAGTTTCTAAGAGGTTTAAATACAAAGGAGTAGATTTTTTTTACACATGCACCAATTTGAAAAGTCACTATAATTAGATTATTAGTTGCTTTAACTTCTTTTACCAATTAGGATTTCATTGAATGGATGTTACAACAACTATTTTAAATGGTAATTTAGAATTTATTTTATACAAATCAAACAAAAACTTTTGTTATGCCTAATGAAGAAAGAAAATTTGTAAACTTGTAAACTCTTTATGGTTTAAAACAAGCTCCAAAACAATGACACATATAAATATGATCAAGTCATGTTATTTGAAGCTTTTCAAATAAATATTGTGTATAAATGTATTTATACTAAACAAATTGAAAATTATTATGTAGTTTTATGTTTGTATGTTGATGACATTATGATTTGTGGTAGTAATATTTAAGTTAAAAATATTTCTAAATCTATTTGTATGAAAATTATTATACGGTTTTAAGGATATTGGTCCGGTTAATGTTTATTTGGCCAAGTGATTATTGAAAAATAGAAATATTTTTGCTTTAACTCAATCACATTGTATTAATTTTTTTTAATTATTCTGATATGTCTTTTGGACGTATTCTTTTTGATTCTTTTACTAAATTAAGAAAAAATAGTAGTGAAAGTGTGTCTCAATATACATTGTCAAAAGTTATTAGATAATTATTACATTTAGCCAAATATACAAGACCTGATATAGCATATGCTATGGTAGATTTGGTAGATATATAAAATCTTAAAGTGTTTTCACATTGGAGTGATATTGATCATGCAACTATAATAAAGAGATTTAGTGATGCTAATTAGATTTCTACTTCTAAGAAAAATAAAATCTACTAGTGGGGTATGTTTTTACTACAATGGTGGTACAATTTGTTATAAATTTTCTAAACAAGCCATAATTACTTGTTCACCATATAAGCATAATTGGTTCCATTAGATGTTGCTATTTCAAAACCTGAAGAGGCTTCAAAATCTCTTAATTGATATACCATTTGCTTCTAAACCAATATCACCTATATCTATACATTATGATAGTCAAACTACTATAACTTGAGTTAAAACTAAATTTTTAAATGAAATAAAGAGAAAATACAATTGTTAGACATAAATCATTTAGATGTTTAATATCTCATGGTGTTATTTTTTTTTGGATTTCATCAAGTCTAAAAACAACATTACAAACCCATTCACTATAAGTTTGGTAATTTAATGAGATATTAAATCATAAAGAAAAATACTATTGAAGCCTTTAAATGAATCACCAATAATGGAAACTTGTCTTTAAATATATGGAAATTCCATAAATGAAGTCCAACAAGTAAAAACGAGATTGTTGGATAATTAGGGAGAGAACAAATATTTCATATATATTTTGCAAGAGAATCTTAGGTACCATTTTCTATAATAATGTACTTAGTATTGTAATGAAAGAAGAATTAATATATCAATTAGTTTAAAGGCAAAAGCTTTTTTAGGATATTGGTTACAAAAATATTGTCGAAGGATTCACTTAAGTGAGTGTAGTGGTGAGGTGAGCACTGTAATAGCTTAAACTACTTTTTAAAAGCACTCATGAGATAAAACATATGTGCATGATCGAAAAAACACAACACTAATAAAACCTGAAAATCTCTTATACATTGTGTAATGGTTTTAAACTTGGTTCAGAAAACCTAGTTCAAAACATAATAGTTATTATGATTCTTCAAGTTAATACCTATCAATATATACAACAAAAAATATTTGTTACTATGAATGTCATAACCCAATTTTTGGGTTACTCCCCAAAATCTGAAAAAAAAACAAAAATAAAATAAAAAAAGGTTGGTGTTGGTAGAAAAACCAATGTGGAAATTTTGGTTGTTTTTCGAGAGTCCGATCATATCTCTTTTGTAGCCAAAAACAGAGGAAAGTACAAATTAAAGGCAAAATAATTTATCATTGGATAAATATGTGTAAAAATTAAGTCGAAAGGTATAATTATATTTTTATAGGCCAATTTGATTTAATCATAGGCTGATTTAAAATATAATTATATTTGAGAATTAATTTAAGATCTAATTGAAGGATTTAATTAAGTGCAAGGACTTAATTACACTTTAAATTGGTTAAATTAATTTTATTAAGGGTTTAATCAATGGAAAATCAAGTTCTAGAACTTAATTCGGGTTCAATTGAGAAGATTGGAATTTTTGGAGACTGAATTGAATTTTTCCAAGCCAATCGTGCAAAATCGGGGGTCAAATTGAAGACAATTGAGAGTTTAATGGTCAATTGAGGTTCAAATAGCATAAATTGGAAACTAGGGATCAAAATAAAAAAGGCACGCAAAGTTAAGGATAAAATTGAATTTCTGGCGCGAATATAATTGCACAAAATTAAAAGTTCAAAGTCAAATGGGGGTAGAATTAGAAAAATTACAAATTGAAGGATCAAATCGCATTTCCAATTTCTCTCAAAACTACAGTCACTTCACTTATGCTTGTCGATAGCCCACCTGTGCCACTACCAACAACCACCACGCCATTATTGAAGGCCACCACGCCGACGACAACCACAGTGTTTCAGCACCGTGGCAGAATAGTTTTCTCCTATGAATAACAACCTCGCATGACAGGGAAAAAGAAGAAAAACAAAGAAACATTATGGGAAAATTTACAGAGGATTTTGGCATAGAAAACAAGCATAAAAATCACACCATCATCCCAATCTCCCTCGGCCACTTGTTCTCTCTCAATCTCCTAGTTCGAAAGCCCATTTCTCTCTCTAAAAACAGCTCAACCGAGTTCTCTCTCTCCACCAAAACTGGCTGCCTAACAACATCACCCTTATCACCAACATGAAGTTCCCCTACACACAAGCAACCTAACCACACTCTCTGCGAGGCAACAACCACGGTTGCAGTAGCTGCAACGTGTGCCTCGACACCTTTGGATGCTTCCTCCAGCCACCACCGGCCACTGTTGACAACACCACCACCAGTGAGACAACCAACTTGACCTTCTCTACCCAATGGTACTATTAGGTACACCTTTAGTCACACATGAAAAATTCACTATTCATCATCTTCTTTGCCTCGTCGCTGCATGCAATGGGATGTAATTCACGTCCCACTGTTCATGCAAGTTAGGCTTGAGTTAGGCGGGCTGGCCTTTGTGCCCGGCCCAAACGCCTAAGCGACTTGGGCTTCTAGGGCAAGGAGTGGAAACCTAACCCAAAAATAACTTGGGTAGAGTGCATTGAGAGTGATGCGTCTTTCCCTTGCACAATAAGTCCCCTTATCTAGACTCTCGTAGACAAATAGGTTCTACAGCTATAAAACACATCCCTTTTCACCGCACGCCGTTGGCCCCCAAATCCCGGGAGATTACGGGGCGTGAAACACGTAAAAAATCATCATCGCGACAATGAAAAGACCACTTTGCCTCAAAAACCAAATTAAAAGATTTAATGTTCTAGAGAAAAAAAAGTAATTATATTATTGTAATGAATAGTAAACCATTGAGGTGTGTGTGGAGATCGATGAAACAAAGCTGAAACAAATTTTGATCGTGCGCAGGCTCTGTTTTGGAAAATTGAGAGAGAAGAACACTGGCGCTTTGTTTTTGAAAATTGAGAGAGAAGAACACTAGCGCTTTGTTTTTGAAAATTGAGACAGAAGAACATTGGCACTTTGTTTTTGAAAATTGAGAGAGAAGAACACTAACACTTTAATTTTGAAAATTGAGAGAGAGCACTAGCGCTTTGTTTTGGAAAATTGAGAGAGAAGAACACTGGCACTTTGATTTTGAAAACTGAGAGCGAAGAACACTGGCGCTTAAGTTAATTGTGTTAAATGAGCGTCGACACAGGTTGTGAAACCCGAGAATAAAGTATGTCGCACCCCAAAAATGGCGAGAGAGGCGCGACATCGTGACGACCCTCCCCGTAAGCGGGGAGGTTAAATGTCAGGGGGATTATGATTTTTCGTAAAAAGGGAGTCGCCACCTAGTATTATGGTTACTAGGAAACCTAAGACTGGTCTTTCAGAGATTCTAGGGTAAGGGACTGGTTGCGTAAAGGGAAGGTTTTAGCACCCCTAGTACGCCCTACCTAAGGTAAGCTGCTTGACGTTTTGGCTCGCTTATGATTTGATATGGATTTGAATTTTTAAAACATGCGTTAATCAAATATAAAAAAAATGGGATATTACTCCGCCGAATTTTTTATATTTTTATTTTTACCCCTTAGGATTTAATTATCCAAGTATCGATAGTGAATGATAATATATCATTCCCGCCGAATATTTTGGATATCAACCCTTTAGGATTTATTTATCCAAATACCGATGGTGAATAATAGCTTATTATTCCCGCCGAATATTTTGGGTAATAACCCCTTTAGGATTTATTTACCCAAATACCAACAGTGAATAAAAGCGTATCATTCCCACCGAATATTTTGGATATCAACCCCTTTTGGATTTATTTATCCAAATATCAACAGTGAATAATAGCTTATTATTCCCGCCGAATATTTTGGGTAATAACCCCTTAGGATTTATTTACCCAAATACCAACAGTGAATAAAAGCGTATTATTCCCACCGCATCTTTGGGATTTATTTATCCAAATACCGACGGTGAATAATAAACCCCAAAACAAAATAAGATTTTAAATTTTTTGACATATTGGCCAATACCCTATGGATTTTACAAACCGGTTGTAAAATCTCAAAATGCAAGAAATGATCTTTTCCCTTTCCAAAATCCATGCTAAAACTCATTTTTTCTTCAAAACCCAAGACATTATATTTTTCTTTAAAAGAAAACAATTTTTAAAATATGATAGTGTATTGGTCTTATACAAGAAAAACAACACATTTTTTAAGTTTTTTATATATAAGAAAAAAAAAATATTTTTTATATGTTTATATTTTTATTATTATTTTGTTATATTATTATATTATTATATTATTATTATTATTTATATTATTATTATATTATTATTTACGGGTGAGTGAGTCGCCAATTCACCTATTGGAAGTTTAGTCGCCAACTCGACTTGTCTCAGGTCGGGTTGGGAGCCCAACAAAAATGAGGGTCTGGGCCATCGGCCCAGACAATTTCTAGGTCTGGTCCATCGACCCAGATAATCTCGGTGCAGGTCGGGCCGCCACCACCTTCTAGGCCTGGGCCGTCGGCCGAGCAATATGGGGTCTAGGCCGGGCACAAACTCAACTCGACCGATTCATCGTCAACAAGATAAGCAGTGTTTTTTTTAGGAATATGCACGATGAAACATGGAGATTTTTCAAGTGCAATGAATGGTAATTCTGTTAATACCTTCGTGTAGAGGACGTCGAGGTGGTTCTTTTGGTCGTGGTGGCGAGAGGAATAGTGGCCTAAGGTGGCCGGAAATGGAGCTGGAAGATGGCGGGCTGGTGCACTGTGACGGGGCTGTTGCTCGGTTTTCTTCGCCGTAGAGGTTGTTTGAGCTGATGGGGGCTGTTGGAAGAGGATGGTGGTGAAAGGTGGTGGATTTTGATGGCTTGAGGTGATGGTTGGGAGGAAAGAGGAGCGGCTGGGTTGCTGGTTTTTTAGAAGAGGGAGAAACAGGACCGAGAATGAGAGAGAGAAGCAAACAGGGGAGAAGAAGAAGAAGGAGAAGAAGAAAAAAGAAGAAAAGAAAAGGAAAACAATGAAACTGAATGGCAGCAAAATGGGGAAGACATGAACGAAAAAATTCGAATTTTTGCCTCTGTCTCCTCCTCTGTTCTTCTTTTCTATCCGAACTTGCTTCCCCCCCTGTTTATTTACTATGGTCTTCCTTTATATAGCCACAGTAGGTTACAAAAATGGGGTTTCATGCGGGTGTAGGGAATTTGTCTACAAAATGGGTTTCATGCGAATTGCTCAATGCTATGGCTTTCGGCTCCAAGGTTTCATGCGGGTGTGGGGGAAATTTGTCTATAAAGTGGGGTTTTGTTGGGTGGCTCAATGCTTGTGGCTTTTGGGTACAAAGTGTGATTTGGTCCCTCAATTTGTTACTCCTTTAATTGCACCCTCCATTGAACTTAAATTTATGATTTTGTTGAATTATACCCTTCTTCATAATTCTCAATACTAGCCTTAACTTCGTACCCCCTTTTTTATTTCGGTCCTCGACTTTTATCTGTGCGATATAGTCCCCACCCAACCATTAAAATCTTAATTTGTTCAATTTGGTCCCTGATTTCACCTAATTGGCTTAGAAAAAATTCAAATTGGTTTCCAAAAATTCAAATATCATCAATTGAGCCCGAATTAATTTTAAGAACTTGATTTCTTATTGACTAAGCCTTTAATAAAAATTAATTTGATCAATTTAAAGTATAATTAAATCATCAAGCTTAATTAAACCCTCCAATTGGACCTCAATTAATTCCTGAATATAATTACGCTTTTATATTAAACCAACGACTATATCAAATTGGTCCATACAAATATAATTATATTTTATGACTTAGTTTGTGTGCGGATTTATCTTATAATAAATTACTTTAGCTTTAGATCCGCGTTTTTTTATTTATGGGCACAAAAAGGATACAATCGATTTTTTTCAAAAATGTTCAAAATTTTAACTTGATTTTTTTAACCGACACCATCCCCCATTTTATTTTATTTTTTATTTTCTGATAGTTTTGGGGCATGACCCAAAATTGGGTTACAACAAAGTATACATATAGGTAAGAGATTAAGATGAAACAAAGGAAAAGAAAATGGTAGATATAATTAAGATGATGTTATTATACAAAATTTAGGAAAAGCAAAAAAAAAAAAAAAACGGGGACTATAAATACCCCTCTCTTTTCAGCCATGTCCAGCTGAAACAAAGTAAAGATGAGAGGGAGAATTTTGAAATTCATCCCATAAAAATCAAGAGTAAAC
Organism: Salix exigua; assembly: GCA_032356905.1. Classification (NCBI taxonomy): domain Eukaryota; kingdom Viridiplantae; phylum Streptophyta; class Magnoliopsida; order Malpighiales; family Salicaceae; genus Salix; species Salix exigua. The sequence goes on along the minus strand of CM063604.1, from coordinate 4,988,909 downwards.
ACCAAAAATTTGTAAACCCATACAAGCCTTGGATTTCTAATGTGAAAGAGCACAATTGGGTGAAGTAACAAGAGAAAGTGAAGAAATTGGAGAAGAAAGGAGGAAGAGTGGCTGGGTATTTTGAAGAAGAAGAAGGCTAGGATTCCTCCAAAAATTGTTAGATCCCATCCAAGTAAGGAGTTCTAACTTCAATTTCTAAGAAATTAACTTCAATTTAGAAGTTCTTGATTGTTTTTGAATTGGGAATTAGGGTTTCTAGCACAAAAATGTTAGGAAAATGCATAAATGAGTAGTATTTCATGATTAAAGGAAAGACATGGTTGTTATTGATGAGAAATCAAAGATTGAAGATGAATTGGAGATATTTTTTTTTTCCTCAAAAACAGGATAGTTTGATTGCCCTATTTCTTAGGGATATTTGGACCTGAAAAACACATAATTCGGGTAGGATCCCTCATAGAAGTTGTAGCTGGGAGTGTTAGCTTTCCAACGAATCCAACCCTGTCTAATTTGGAGTTCTGGAACTCCAGATATGGGTAAAACTCTAAGGAGAGGTCAAGCTGTCACATATGTTGACAATTTCGGCCAAGTTGAGAAAATATCAAAAATTTAGCCATGTTAAGGAGAAAAAAAAATTGTCCCTTTCCCTTCATAAAGTGTGTATTGATCTTCTGAAAATAAAAGAAGAAAATAAAGGGTGATAAGAAATTGAATTCATGATGTTCTATTTGGACTACAAATGAGCTGAAAAATTAAAAGATGATAATGAGGAATATAAATGAGAAAGAGAAGAATTGGAAAAAGGGAAATGAATATTATTTCCATTTTTATTGTTGTTGTTTGTGATATGGGGATTAATGTAAATAAATAAATAAATGGTGGGTATTTGTGGTTTCAGGAAGAACCGCGGGTGAAAGGCAACAACAACAACAGGGTAACGCAAGTCGAATATTCACAGCAGGTGGGTACTTGGTACCTATATTCTCTTTATATAATATTACTTACTTTACTGGTTATTGAAATATAAGATATAATTTTGGTGCTTATTGGGAGGAAAAGAAAACGGGTAAAGGAAAGTTTAGGGGATGGAAAAACATATATATATATATATATGTGTGTGTGTGTGTGTGTGTGTGTGTGTGTAAAAGAAACAAGCTAGTCGGTATGAATTATAAACTTGATTAACTATTCAATTTCGGAATAGTTAATGATATCGGTGGGTGGCGTCGATATCGGCATGATATATATAAACTTGATTAACTATTCAATTTGGGAATAGTTAATGTTATCGGCAGGTGGCGTCGATATCGGCATGATATATATAAACTTAATTAACTATTCGATTTTGAAATAGTTAATGATATCGGCAGGTGACGTCGATATCGGCATGATATATAAACTTGATTAACTATTCAATTTTAGAATAGTTAATGATATCGACAGGTGACGTCGATATCGACATGATATATATAAACTTGATTAACTATTCGATTTTGGAATAGTTAATGATATCGACAGGTGACGTCGATATCGGCATGATATATAAACTGGATTAACTATTCCATTTTGGAATAATTAATGATATCGGCAGGTGATGTCGATATCAGCAAAATTTATTAACCTTCCGAGATGAAAGCTAATGATATCAAGAATCTTTGACATTTGCATACGCTGAAAGCTCCTAAGGAAATAACGGGACAAAGATGAATTACTTTGGTTTTGTTTTAAAATATATATAAATAATGATACCCACGATTAGGTTCATGTTAATATTTTCATGAAATTGATTAGTTGATTTCAGGACGGATAACTAAAGACACTATTGGAGGTCATTAGTGTCGGCTATAGTCTCTTCGATGTGAAAAGAAAAGAAAAAGTTGTCAAAAAGAAATAAATCTTCTTTTTGTTATAACCTTAAAAGAGTGCATATGGTTGTGTTTCGAATCTCACATGATTTAAGCAAATTGATAGATAGACTACTCAAATTCTTCTGAAACTACTAGTATTTACTAAATTGTTCCACTCATATTGTAACAACTCAACAATTTTCCCTCTAAACAGAGTGGATAAAGCATGAATTTTTTTTTCTGCAATTTCTAACAAAATTTCGGCATAGTCTCCCTATACCGTAAGATTTCCAAATTATTCACAAAAATCTCAACACAATCAACAACATGATTCATCTCAGAATATGCTCAAGTACATATTCATTTCAGAACTCCATCATACATCACACATAAAAGATAAAAATTGAAAAACAATCAATTAATACATGAAAGTTTCACCTATAAACACACTATATACATATACATCGAACATAACACAATTTAATATTACAGAAACAAAATTCACAATTATACTATTCCATACAATTTACAACAAGTCACCATCACTTTCTAAGTTTCTATTTTACAAAAGGAAATAAGACTTGAAATCTATTCTTGACGAGGGTGAGAAGAACCTGCAACACATAAATTTTTCATATGAGTGAAACAATTTAGTAAATACCGATAGTTTTAGAAGAATTTGAGTAATCTATCCATCAATTTGCTTAATTCACGTGAGATTCGAAACACCACTATGTGCACTCTTTTAACAAAAGAAGATTTATTTCTTTTTGACTACTATACATTTTTTTTTTTCACTTCAAAGAGACCATAGCCGACACTAGTGACCTCTAATAGTGTCTTTAGTTATACGTCCTGGAATCAACTCATCAATTTCATGAAAATCTTAACATAAACCTAGCCATGGTTATCATTATATATAAATACTATATATATATATTAAAATAAAACCAAAGTAATCAAATTAATACATCATGCCGATATCGACATCACCTGCCGATATCATTAACTGTTCTGAAATCAAATAGTTAATCAAGTTTATATATATCATGCCGATATCGACGTCACCCGCCGACATCATTAACTATTCCAAAATTGAATAGTTAATCAAGTTTATAAATATCATGCCGATATCGACGTCACCTGCCGATATCATTAACTATTCCAAAATTGAATAGTTAATCAAGTTTATAAATATCATGCCGATATCGACGTCACCTGCCGATATCATTAACTATTCCAAAATTGAATAGTTAATCAAGTTTTTAAATATCATGCCGATATCGACGTCACCTGCCGATATCATTAACTATTCCAAAATTGAATAGTTAATCAAGTTTATAAATATCATGCCGATATCGACGTCACCTGCCGATATCGACGTCACCTGCCGATATCATTAACTATTCCAAAATTGAATAGTTAATCAAGTTTATAAATATCATGCCGATATCGACGTCACTTGCCGATATCATTAACTATTCCACAATTGAATAGTTAATCAAGTTTATACATTATGCCGATATCGACGCCACCTGCCGATATCATTAACTATTCCCAATTTGAATAGTAAATCAAGTTTATAAATTAACTTGTTTCTTTTATATACACACAACAACCCAAACACACATATATATGAAAATATAAATAGATATGTCTTTCCATCCGCTAGCTTTCCTTTACTCGTTCCTTTTTCCTCCCAATAAGCACCAAAATTATATCTTACTTTTCAATACCCGACAAGGTAAGTAATATTATATAATGAGAATTTAGGTATCGAGTACCCACCTGCTGTGAATGTTCGACTTGCGTTACCCTGTTGTTGTTGTTGCCCGTCACCCGCGGTTCTTCCTGAAACCACAATTACCCACCATTTATTTAATCATTTATATTACTCCCTATATCACCCACAACAACAATAAAAATGGTAATATTATTCATTTTCCCTTTTACCAATTCTTCTCTTTCTCACTTATTTTCCTCATTATCATCCTTTAATTTTTCAGCTCATTTGTATTCCCAATAGAACATCATGAATTTAATTTCTTATCACCCTTTGATTTCTTCTTTTATTATTATTTTTTTTTCAGAAAATCAATACACACTTTATGAAGGAAAAGGGACAATTTTTTTCTCTCCTTAACATGGCTAAATCTTTGATATTTTCTCAACTTGGCCGAAATTGTCAACATATGTGACAGCTTGACCTCTCCTCAGAGTTTTACTCATATCTGGAGTTCCAGAACTCCAAATTAGATGAGGTTTGATTTGCTGGAAAGCTAACACTCCCAGCTACAACTTCTATGAAGGGATCATACGCTAATTAGGTGTTTTTCAGGTCCAAATATCCCCAAGAAATAGGGTGACGAAACTATCCTGTTTTTTGAGGAAAAGAAAATATCTCCAATTCATCTTCAATCTTTGATTTCTCATCAATAACAGCCATGTCTTTCCTTGAATCATGAAATACTACTCATTTATGCATTTCTCTAACATTTTGTGCTAGAAACCCTAATTCCCAATTCAAAAACAATCAAGAACTTCTAAATTGAAGTTAATTTCTTAGAAATTGAAGTTAGAACTCCTTACTTGGATGGGATCTAACAATTTTTGGAAAGATCCTAGCCTTCTTCTTCTTCAAAATATCCAGCCACTCTTCCTCCTTTCTTCTCCAATTTCTTCACTTTCTCTTGTTATTTCTTCACCAAATTGTGCTCTTTCACTTTAGAAATCTAAGGCTTGTATGGGTTTACAAATTTTGGGGTGTTTGCTCTTGATTTTTATAACATGAATTTTCGAAATTCCCTTCTCCTCTCTACTTGGTTTCAGCTGAACATGGCTGAAAAGAGAGGGGTATTTATAGTGCCCGTTTTTTTTTTTTTTTTTTTTTTTTTGCTTTTCCTAAATTTTATGTAATAATATCATCTTATCATTTTATTTTCCTTTGTTTCATCTTAATCTCCTACCTCCATGTATACTTTATCCTCGGGTTTCACACATATGAAAAATTTATATTTTGCAGGTTCTTCTCATTCTCGTCAAGAATATATTTTAAGTCTTACTTCCTTTTTGTAAAATAGAAACTTAGAAAGTGATGGTGACATGTTGTAAATTGTATGGAATAATATATTTGTAAATTTTGTTTCTGTAATATTAAATGTATCAATCTACGCTCAGGATATTAGAAAGTACTAGATTATCTTCAAATATTAAATTGTGTTATGTTCGATGTATATGTATATATGTATCTATATGTGAAACTTTCATGTATGAATTGGCTCTTTTAATTTTTATCTTTTATGTGTGATGTAAGATGGAGTTCTAAAATGAATATGGACTTGAGCATTTTCTGGAATGAATTATGTTGTTGATTGTATTAAAATGAATGTGATTATCGATGAGATGTAATTCAAATTGTGGAGGTTGGGTTGTGAATAACTTGGAATCTCCCGGTATAGGGGAGACTATGCCGAAATTCCGTTAGAAATTACGGAGAGAGGAAAAAAAATTCATGCTTTATCCACTCTTTTTAGAGGGGGAAAATATGGGTCATGCCCCAAAACTATCATACTATAACAAAAATAATAAATAAATAAATGGGGATGGTGTCGGCAAGAAAATCAAGTTTTTTTTTTTTGGATATCTTTGAAAGTTCGATTGTACTCTTTGTTGTGCCCAGAGATGAAAAAACGCAGATCCAAAGCTAAGGTAATTTATTGTGAGATAAATCCGCGTAAGCTAAGTCATAAATATAATTACATTTTTTTATGGACCAATTTGATATAGTCATTGGTTTAATATAAAAGCATAATTATATTCAGGAGTTAATTTAGGTCCAATTGGAGGGTTTAATTAAGCTTGACGACTTAATTATACTTTAAATTGATCAAATTAATTTTTATTAAAGGCTTAGTCAATAAGAAATCAAGTTCTTAAAATTAATTCAAGCTCAATTGATGATATTTGAATTTTCGGTGATAAATTTGAATTTTTTCAAGCCAATTAGGCAAAATCAAGAACCTAATTGAGGGTGCAATTAGGGGAATAATAAATGGAGGGACCAAAATTGTATTTTATACCCAAAAAACAACAAAACTTGCACCACCCACGAAGCCACCCACATTATTGAGCCACCCGCCACTGCCATGAATTAAGGAATGTTGCCTGCCAGGAAATGGGGCATGCTGTAGGCCACCAACGGTAACTGCAGAGGCCCATGAACCGAAAGAATGATAATGAGGTCGGAAAAAGAGGAAAAGAGGAAAAAGAAGAAGGGAGGCCTGTGAAGATTTTGAGAGGGAGGAAAATATCAAATTTTAGTTCCGACATTCGCTTTTTTATCACCTTCCTTTTTCTTCGGCTGGTCGGATTCGGTTTTGGGGACTCTCTTTCGGTCACCTCCATCTGGCCTCTGTCTCTCCTAAAAAAATACAAAGTTTTGGTTCCCATTCTCTCCCTCTCGGTTGAAGAACAAGGATCACTGTCGGCCACCCTCTTCTTGCCTTCAATACCACCTTCGTGATCACTATCATCTCCCTCTCTCGACCTCTGTTTTGCCCTCACCCTCTCTCCAAAAACCAGCTCGCCTGGTTCTCTCCTTCGGCCTCTCCGTCTGTAAAAAAACAGACCACCAGTCCTCTCCTTCTTTTCCTCTAAACTTAGCTATTTCGGCTACCACATTGACTCATCAAGAGCTGCCTCATCGTCACCATAAACAAGCATCTCTCTCGGCCTCTGTCTCTTTCCCTCCCTCTCTCTCTCGTCTCGGTTTCTCCCTCTTCTAAAAACAAGCAACACAGTCGCCCCTCTCTCCTCCCAACCACTGCCTCAGGCCACCAGGAACCACCACGTTGGCACCACCACCAGCTTCCCACAACCTCAGCAGAAGAACCACCTTCTCCGGCGAAGAACGGAAGCAGCAGAACCGTTGGCAGCAACAGCCCCTTGATCTTCCGATCAAGTTTCCGGCGAGTACAGGTGACCATTTTCGACACCACCACGACTGGAAGAACCACCTCGACGTCCTCTACACGAAGGTATTAACAGAATCACCATTCATAACACTCCAAAAATCACTGTGCATCGTCCCCTACCTCTCTGCATGCACCAGCGAGAGTGAATTCATTCCCTCTCGCTGGGCCGTTCGGGCCGGGCTTTCGCCCGGCCTGCTGCCAAAAACGGGCTTCCAGGCCATTGAGCTGGAAGCCCAAACCGAGAGCAGATGGGTTTGAGGCCCGTTGTAAGTTGAGGTCCGGTCCCAAAGATATTGGGCCTGAGCCCAAGCACAAAGTGGTCAGTGATGACCAGACTCCTCCTATATATATAATTAAATAATATAAAAATATATATAAAAATACAATTTTCAAAAACTATTTTATAAAAAAATGTGTTTTTTTTTTTTTGCATAAGGCCAATACACTATCATATTTTAAAATTGTTTCTTTTAAAATATATATATATATATATATATATATATATATATATATTATCTTGGGTTTTGAAGAGAAAATGAGTTTTAGCATGGATTTTGCAAAAGGGAAAAAAATCATTTCTTGCATTTTGAGATTTTACAACATGTTTGTAAAATCCAAAGGGTATTGGCCAATATTTCAAAAAAAAATTAAATTATTATTTTGTTTTGGGGTTTTATTATTCACCGTCGGTATTTGGATACATAAATCCCAAAGAGGTAAAAATCCAAAATATTCGGTAGGAATGATATGCTTTTATTCACTGTTGGTATTTGGGTAAATAAATCCTAAGAGTTATTACCCAAAATATTCGGCGGGAATAATAAGCTATTATTCACTGTTGATATTTGGATAAATAAATCCTAAAGAGGCAAAAATCCAAAATATTCGGTGGGAATGATGTGCTCTTATTCACTGTTGGTATTTGGATAGATAAATCCTAAGGGGTTATTATCCAAAATATCCAGCAGAATAATAAGTTATTATTCACTGTCAATATTTGGATAAATAAGGGGTTGATATCCAAAATATTCGACGGGAATGATATATTATTACTTACTGTCAATACTTAGATAACTAAATCTCAAGGGGTTTTTATATATAAAAAAACATTCCCTTTACATGTTTTGAAAGTTCAAGCCCATAACAAATCATAAGTCATCCAAAACATCAAGTAGCTTACCTTAGGTAGGGCGTACTAGGGGTGCTAAAACCTTCCCTTTACGCAACCAGTCCCTTACCTCTAGAATCTCTGAAAGACCAGTCTTAGGTTTCCTAGTAACCATAATACTAGGTGGCGACTCCCTTTTTACAAAAATAGATAATCCCCCGACATTTTTAATTTCCACGCTCATGGGGACAAGTTGCCACGACTCCGCTCTCCTATCATTTTTGGGGTGCGACACTTTGCAATCCAATTTTTTCTTTTTCTTTTTTCAGAATATATTTTGCAACGGAAAATCCATTGCTAATCTACTACAATTTTTGCAATGGATTTTTTTCGGTTGCAAAAATTCGTTGCAAACGACCTCTTTTTATTTTAGTGAAATAAAAATTCCCGGCCGGCCAGATAGAAATACCTGATAGATTTGGATGGTGGACATTCGAATTCATGTCATCACATGATCAAGAAGACTCGGATAGAAGGGTTTTGAAGAAAAACAAAAATCAAAAAACATAATACAGTGATGATATATATCTCAAAGTACAAGAGCATAAATACAGAATGAATCAAAATACAAAAGACAGAGAATATTGCCACACAACATCATGAAAATGCTCTAGTATAAGCACTATCCGCTCACAGACATACTAATGGTAGGGCTTAGTGGAACACAGTGAAGAAACTCAGGGCTTAGTGGTAGCTGGTGGTGGGGAGAGGAATGGAATGGAGGGAAGTGTTGTTGGGATTGGAATTGTGGGTATCGAGGGCATGCTTGAAAGTGGAGGCAAGGTGAGCTTTGGGACAGTAGGCAGAGTTGGCATGCTTGGGAGTGGAGGCAAGGTGAGCTTCGGAACTGCAGGCATTGTTGGCATCGTAGGGAGGCTAGGAAGAGGAGGCAAAGTGGGCTTAGGAAGTGAAGGTTGAGTGGTTGGCAAGGTGGGCTGCGGCAGAGTTGGCATAGAAGGCAACGGTGGCAATGTTGGTTTGGGCAGGTTCGGGACAGAAGGCAAATTTGGCAATTGCAGAAGATTACGAGCTGCTTCGCCACCAAAAAACGACAAAGCAATGAAGAGAGCCAAGAAAATACACTTGAAAGTTTCCATGCTGTTAATGTTACAAGGCCTGATCACAAGACAACGAGGCAAGATACAAGCAACAGCAAGATGATTGCAGAATTTGTGAGTGACATTCCAGTACTTTTCTTTGGGTTTATATAGAGGGGAGATTTCTCTTGAATTGTTGACGTAGTTGAGAAAACTGAGGAGTTATTTTGAGTTTTGTTATTGTTGACGTAGTTGAGAAAACTGAGGAGTTATTTTGAGTTTTGTTATTGTTAGCTCACCTTCATATCCATCTCTATTGAAAAACAGTAGCATATGATGATCGTTGTTGACTAACTATGATTTTCTTCTGTTTCCTTTTCTTTTGTCCCACGCAAGCCTCCAAGTTCTTCTATTGTTAGTTCTATCATGTTATACCGCAGAAAAACAGAACGGCAGTGGTGACGGATGCAAATAATAAATTGATACATACTAGAATTAACATTACTACTTTCTACATGGCTATTTCTGATATAATCAAATCGCCATATCACTAGAGGACCAAAGAAGACCACCTTCTCTTGCCCTTATGGTACCTTTTTTTCTCTCCAATAGATGGCTTTTGGATTGTGAAATGTGCCAACCACCTCTCAGAGGTGCAAGATAGTCATTTTTGTAGACATGGCTGAGCAAATTATTGATGTCTTCATGGATGATTTTTTTTTTATATTTTGATCTTCATTTGATGATTGCCTTGCAATGTTAGCTTTGATTTGGAACTAGTTTGGTATTGAACTAGGATAAGTGTCATTTCATGGTAAATAAAGGTATAATATCCGGTCCTCAAGCTAGGGAAATTTAGGTAGACAAAGCTAAGATTGATGCAATATAGAAACTTCCAGCTTAAACGACACATGAAGGGCATTAAGAGCGTATTTGCACATGAAAAGTATTGGGATAATATACTAATAAAAAAACAATTTCATTTTGATGAAAAGTGTGAGAAAACCTATTTGTTGCTTAGAGAGTATTAAGGAACCAACTCACCTAGAAACTAAAACTTGTATGTGAAGCCTCATGATATGATTATATTATTCTCTAACACACGCCCTCAAGTGAAAATCATTTGGGCTTGAAACTTGCACAGTCTCACATCACTTTGTGCTTAATTTTTTTATCAAATAGAATGGGAGTGGTGAGATTCGAACCCGTGATCGTTGGGTCAACAAGGTTCTGATACCATGTTAAGAAACCATCTCATCTAAAAACTTAAACTTATAGGTGAAACCCCAAAATATGATTATATTATTCTCTAACAAAGAGAAATTAATGACATTTCCTATAGTTACGGAACTAGTTTGGGATTTATCGTTTGAGTTTATTTGTGATGCAAGAGATTATATAGTTGGGGTAGTGAAAGGATAAGACATTTCAAGAACTACTGTGGGAAGAAGATATTTGTCCAAAATAAAATTCAAACAAGCATATAATTACATGGTTTTTGGATGTGATGAACTCAGATATTTTATCTAGTAAATTCATTATCGAACATGTTATTTTCAAACAATTGAATTTCTTGTAGGTATTTTCATCAATTTTTAGTATCCCAAACCCACAGTTAACTGGATCCTAAATCTTTTCCGATTACAAGATGAAAAATCTTTCACATAGTTTAGAACACATGATAATATTTTGTAATTATTTTTGTCTGTCGACATACTTAATTTCATTACATATTTCTTGGTTAACTATTTCTCCTTAGTTTCATCACATGTTTCATCGTGTGATTGGTGAACAAACACAAGTTTGAATCCTGAGCAACCCAAGTTAAGGGAAAGAAGAAAACATAACGTGTCACAATAACAATAAGAAGAAAAGGAAGACTTGGTACTGTTTTCAATGGAAGATGGAAAACAAGTTGAGCTAACAATCCTATTTTCTAAACTAAACCAACCGCATGGAACAACCAGATCTCGCCTTCTTACATCTCCATCTATATAAACCCATAATCATCCCCTGGTTTTTCTCATCCAATATCACACAGCTCTTTGTTTTCTTAATCCTGGCTACCTTGCTAGTTCATACATAGTCTCTTCCAAGCCTTAAATTCCTAGCTACCTACCTAGCTTTCAAGATGGCGAGTTTCAGCTGTTTTATCTTATCTCTCTTCATTGCTTTATCGATTTCAGGCGGCGAGGCAGCTCGTCAGCTTCTGCAATTGCCCCCTTTACCTTCGGTACCCAACCTGCCGAAGCCAACACTGCCACCAATGCCTTCTATACCAACACTACCACAGCCCACATTGCCAACCACACAACCTTCCCTGCCTAAACCCTCACTGCCTCCACTTCCAAGCCTGCCAACAATGCCTAGCCTCCCCAAGGTCACCATGCCTCCACTTCCAAGCATGCCCTCAATTCCCACCATCCCTATCCCAACAACAATCCCATCCATCCCTTTCCCAACAACAATTCCTTCTATCCCTTTCCTCTCCCCGCCTCCTGGAAACTAAGTAGACCATGCTATTGTTCGTTTGGAGTTTGATTACCATATCTTTTGGTCTCTGTGTAGAAGGGCGAGGAATATTTGTGCCGTTTGCTTCTGGTGTTTTTCATTCGTTTGAGCGTTATCGCTTCCTATTTTCCTGTATTTCATTGTCTTCTTGAATTATACGTGTACCTATATAAATAAAATGACAGTTGTTTCATACATTGTTCTACATCTGGTGTTTTCTACACATTTGATTACTAAACTCTTCTATTTGAAGAATTCTGCTGAGCTAACACTATTATTTAATGATGAAACTGTTGATATCTAACAAGAGATTCATTTTGCACAAATGTTAAAACTTCATGTATGCGAAGAGACGACAGCAGATATAAAAAGTTCTAGATTATCTTGTGTGCTTAATGCTCGCAACATGTGTTGAGAAATTCAAGCAAGAGATGATGGATATTTTTGAAATGACAGATCTCAGTTTGATGACTTTCTTCCTTGGAATGGAAGTTAAGCAGGCAGAACATGAAATCTCCATATGTTAGAAGAAAAATGCCAAAGAAATCCTTAAGAAATTCAAAATTGAAGAATACAAGGCGATTAGCACTCCAATAAATCAAAATGAGAAGGTATGTAAAGAAGATGGAGTTGATATATAGTTGATCAAGTACAATTCAGAAAACTAATTGGGTGCTTGATGTATCTCATTGCAACCAGGCCTGATATTTTAAATGTTGTGAGTATCTTGTCTAAATTACATTTCAAGGCTGCTAAAAGAGTGATTAGATATGTCAAAGGAACATACAATTTTGGCATCAAATACACAAGAAGCAAGAAATTCAAGCTGGTAGGGTGCTCAAACGATGACTGGGGAGGTTCTATTTGTCGCACGTCCGCTGCGGCGTCCGGGAGGGATCCTGGCTCTCGCATGTGGAGTTTTGATGAGGAGTCGCCACCTTGCTGTTGAGGGTCGCTAGGAACACCCGATTTGTAACTGGTCTGCTCAGAGATTCAAGAGTAAGGGACTGGTTGCGTGTAGGGAAGGTATTAGCACCCCTAATACGCCTTACCTGAGGTAAGCTGCATTGTCTATTTAGATGTGATTTAAAATGTTTCAATAAGTCATATTTATTCACAAAAATATAACAACTAAAAAAAGAAATCGATCACCGCTTAAAAATCTGGTAAATTTTATTGATTATTATTATTCCATTGAATATTTTAGATAATAACCTTTTGAAATTTATTTATCCAAACACCGAAAAGTAAATAATAGGATACTATTCCCGTCGAATATTTTGGATAAGGTTTATTTATCCAAACACCGAAAAGTGAATAATAGCATACCATTTCTCCGAATATTTTGGGTTTAAAACTTTAAGATTTATTTATCCTAATATTAACCGTGAATAATAAATTCCCAAAAAAAGATTTTATACTTTTGAAATATTGGTTTTGGATTTTTACAAAGAAAACACATTTTTTATTTTATTTTCTTTTTTCCTTAACAAAACAACATAATATGGAATAAACAACACACACCCACACAATCTTTTTTTTTATTCCTTTTTCATCACATTTAAAAATAGAATACAACTCACACACCCATTGTCTTTTTTTTTCTTTTTCTCATTACATTTTTTCCACAATAATTAAAAATACAATAAAAGTGCAAATAAATAAACAAACATAAAAAGAAAATCACATAGAAACCCCAAAGGCAGTCCTGGACAGTGGCAGCATGTCTGGAAGTGGTGGTGGCGCGTCTGCCTACGCCGCTGCCGGAGGAGGTGCAAAATAAGGGGTGGCTAGATCGGCTTCTTCTCTTCCTTTCCCTGGCCGGCGGTGACTTCCTTGGTAACCTGCGACGAAACACAACACAAACAAGCAACTAACCATCATCAAAAATCCCAAAATTTCCAGATCTGTTCTCATCTCCCTCGGATTTGGGTCTGTTTCTTCTCTTTCCCGTTCCTCTTTCTCTTCTTCTACTCTTCCTCGCCGGTGAGAGTGCTCTGAAGACCTGCAAACAGAAACAAAATCCAGCCACAAAACGCAACAAAAATCAGTCAGTTTTGTCCTTTAAATCTTGGGTTCTTTCTCGGCGATGTATTCTTCTCCTTCCTCACGGGTTGGTGGGACTACTCATGGCGAGGCTGCTGTTGTGGCTTGGAGAGGAAATAGGACAGGATGAGGTGTGGCCGACGGGGCTGTTGGTGGCTGACGAAGGAGAAGAGGAGGCAGGGGATGGTCGTCGGTGAGAAAGAGGAAAGGGAGCAACTAACGGCTGGAGTCAAATGGGTCTAATCTAGCTTCTGGTGGTGCTAAACGGGACACCCAAGAGGAGAGGGAGGTTGGCTGACGACGCTGGCAGTCGAGGAGAGGAAAAGGAGTGACCGTGGCTGAGGAAGATTGTGGAAAATGGTTTGGGGCTTCTGGAGAGACGGGATTTTGAAAGTGGAAAGGAGAGGGAGGGAGGCTCGCTCGGCTGGGGAAGGGAGTGAGAAGGGAAAAGAGGCTGAAAGGAGGAGGGGGAGCTGCCGAGGTGACTCGTGGCTGAGGGGGCTGTGGGGTGTGGCCGTTCTGGCCATGGAGAAATGAGAAGGGGGCTGAGAAATGGGAATGAGCAAGCTGGGAAAAATAGGGTCCGATCAAAATGTGAGGGTGGGGCTGCAGCAGCCCTGAAGGGCGTGACTGCTGCAGCCCCTCTAGGGAGAAAAATGATGCTTTCTAGTCTAGGGTTTTGAATGTAAGTGAGGGTGCCTCTTTCTCTTTTTTCTCTTTTTTTTCATCTATGTTGATTAAAACCTCTATTTATAGACTTTTTATATTCAAAATTCCAAACATAGTCTTCAACTTGCGTATCCTTTTCAATTTAGTCCTTGGATTTGCAATTTGCATGATTTGACTAGTAAACTCTCAATTTGTCCAATTTTTCCTATAACAAGATATTTTTGGATTTTTTTTGTTTTTTCTATTTTTTCTATTTTTCTTTTTTCTTCCGAAACATAAAAAATAAGTTGGTCAAAATTTGGGTAGCAACACTATTGATGATTTGAATAGCACCTTAGGACTCATTGTTTCTCCATGATTCGATGTTTTTCATGGAAATCAATGAAAAAGAAACATTGTAGGAAAATTTTTGATTGATGAATCTGTTATCGTTCAAATCACTATCGAGAATTTGTTCTCGACGTAAAGAAACAAGCACTCGTTCAAATCGAGTCTTGAGAACCCAAGAATCGCCTGAATTTTCCAGAAATTTATAAAGACTTAATACTTGATGTAAGAAACACAGAACAAGGAGCATAAATTCTTAGATTACTGTCATCCCTTGGATTTTATTTATAGAAGAAGATCAAAATACAAGAATGGTAATTCAAGTCTATTACAATCTCTTCAAATTAAAACAGAAAATAAATCTGCGAAAATAAAGCAACATGATATGATCAAGATAATTTGATCTTAATTAACTAAAACACAAACACTTAAATTTAAAACATGATAACAACAATAAAGAAAATCTTGATGATCTTCGCAGCTTCGGTCTTCAATTCAGCAGACTTGGAATCAGTTGATATTTGTTGACCTTGACTCTTCATTTCCAACAACTGTAGCTCAAGCTCAATCCACTGCTAAAGCTGAGTTTGTTGCAGCAACAACTGCTATCAATCAAGCTTTGTGGTTTAGGAATATTCTAATTGATTTTAACTTAGAATAGAAAGAAAGCACAAAGATTCTAGTTGACAACCAAGATACTATTGCCATCTCTCATAATCCTATATTTCATGGGAAAACTAAGCACCTTAACATTAAATTACTGTTCTTAAAGGGAATTTCAGAAAGATGGAATTACTAATCTTGTCTATTACAAAATAGAAGAAGAAGTGGCAGACATTTTCACCAAGTCATTATCTATCAGTAAGTTTGAATTTATGATAAAAAATCTGTTAGAAACTTATGTTTAGAATTGCTGATGTGGAATAAGTTATCATCGTTAAGGATTTGAATTTGTCAAATCAAATCTGTTGCTATTTCTTAGTTTCTGCTGCTATTTTGTAGCTTTTGTCATTTGCATTGTTATCAATCATGGCTTGATCTAAGGAGCATGATTTTGTGGGTTGTTATTTATTAAATCTATAAATATAAATTGTAATACTTAAGATAATAAAATTGTTCAAGTATTTAGTTTTAGAATTGCTCTTGATCTCAAATGTATTATTTAATTTCTATCTTTCTTCTTCTTAAATTACAACAACTACAGGTTTTGAAGACAAGCAAACATCGAAAAATATAATACAGGGATGATATATATATCTCAAAGTACAAGCATATATATATAATGAATCAAAATACAATATAACACACGCAAAAAAAGAAGAAGAAGAAGAACTGAAAGGAATGCTAAACACCCCTGTAATACTCTGTGGACAAAAGAGAGAGAATTCTGCCACACAACATCATGAAAATGCTCAAGTATAAGCACAATTCGCTCACAGACATACTAATGGTGCATGTAAGCTCTCACTCCATGGAACACAGTGAAGAAATTCAGGGCTTAGTGGTAGCTGGTGGTGGGGAGAGGAATGGAATGGAGGGAAGTGTTGTTGGGATTGGAATTGTAGGTATGGAGGGCATGCTTGAAAGTGGAGGCAAGGTGAGCTTTGGGACAGCAGGCAGAGTTGGCATGCTTGGGAGTGGAGGCAAGGTGAGCTTCGGAACTGCAGGCATTGTTGGCATCGTAGGGAGGCTCGGAAGCGGAGGAAAAGTGGGCTTAGGAAGTGAAGGTTGAGTGGTTGGCAAGGTGGGCTGCGGCAGAGTTGGTATAGAAGGCAACGGTGGCAATGTTGGTTTGGGCAGGTTCGGGACAGAAGGCAATTGCAGAAGATTACGAGCTGCTTCGCCACCAAAGAACGACAAAGCAATGAAGAGAGCCAAGAAAAGACACTTGAAAGTTGCCATGCCTGTAATGGACAAGATATAAGCAAAAAGAGGATTGCAGGAATATGTGATTAACATTCCGGTACTTTTCTTTGGGTTAATATATAGAGGGGCTGAAGACGGGAGATGCGTGTTGAATTGTTGGCGTAGCTGAGAAAACTGGGGAGTTATTTTGAGTTTTGTTATTGTTAGCTCACTTTCATATCCATCTCTATTGAAAAACAGTCGCATATGATGATCGTTGTTGACTAGCTATGATTTTCTTCTGTTTCCTTTTCTTTTGTCCCACGCAAGCCTTCAAGTTCTTCTATTGTCCACTCTTTATTTTTTTTAGTTGACCAGCAATAAAGTTAGATATTGCTATGATGCACAGCGCCTGTTAACAAAAAAGTAAAATAAAAATAAAAATAAAATAAAGATTTTAGAGAAACAAGTAACAGATCTCAATAAGATTGGTGAACAGACACAAGTTTGAATACTGAGCAACCCAAGTTAAGGGAAAGAAGAAAACATAACGTGTCACAATAACAGTAACAAGAATATTAAGGAAGACTTGGTATTCTTTTCAATGGAAGATGGACAAGAAGGTGAGCTAACAATCCTGTTTTCTAAACTAAACCAACCACATGCATCTCTCCTTCTTACATCTCTATCTATATAAACCCGTAATCATCCCCTAGTTTTTCACAAGCAATATCACACACTTCTTCGTTTTCTTAATCCTAGCCTTAAAATCTAGCTTCAAGATGGCGAGTTTCAGCTGTTTTATCTTAGCTCTCTTCATTGCTTCATCGATTTCAGGCGGCGAGGCAGCTCGTCAGCTTCTGCAATTGCCCCCTTTACCTTCGGTACCCAACCTGCCTAAACCGACACTGCCACCAATGCCTTCTTTACCAACACTACCACAGCCCACATTGCCAACCACACAACCTTCCCTGCCTAAACCCTCACTGCCTCCACTTCCAAGCCTGCCAACAATGCCTAGCCTCCCCAAGGTCACCTTGCCTCCACTTCCAAGCATGCCCTCAATTCCCACCATCCCTATCCCAACAACAATCCCATCCATCCCTATCCCAACAACAATTCCTTCTATCCCTTTCCTCTCCCCGCCTCCTGGTAACTAAGTAGACCATGCTATTGTTCGTTTGGAGTTTGATTACTATATATGCTTTCTGTCAGGAAGTACGTATCTTTTGGTCTATGTGAAGAAGTGCGGGGGATTGTGCCGTTTTCTTCTGGTGTTTTCATTCGTTTGAGCGTTATCGCTTCTTATTTCCCTGTATTTCATTGTCATCTTGAATTATACTTGTACCTATATAAATAAAATGAAAGTATTTTCAAACATTAATTGGTATATATCTGGTGTCTTTTCTACACATTTGATTACTAAACTCTTCTCTTTCAAGAATTCTGCTGAGCTAACACTATTAATTAAGGATGAAACTGTTGATATATAACAAGAGATTCATTGAGCACAATGTTAAGACTTGATGTATTCCAAGAGACTACAGCAGATATACAAAGTTCAAGATTATCTAGTGTGTTTAATGCTCGTAACTTGTGTTAGAGACTTTCATCATTATTTACAGGCATCTAGGCACCCACTGCGTTGTTTTTCTAGAGAGGACTCTAAACTGCATTTTACCATACCAAATAACTCTAATATTGTCGCCGTTATGACTTCGGTTCACATGGTAAGAAAAATATTCATTCGATCCTAAATTTGAGTTTCATTATTGAAACTTTGTTTTTACATCTGATTATTTTTATCGAACTATCATTCTAAGTTTTGATCTCAACTATTGTGAGGCATAAGTGACACTAGTAGAAAATCGGTTAATTGATACAAATATCCCGTCCGAATTTTTCCGTTAAGATTTGTGCGATAATATTACTGATAGAACAGTATTTCGTAGACAATATTACTAACATAATTGTTCTCTTGGTAAATGTTGTTGGTAAACACCAAGAGACTTACACGGGATTCTAAACCTATGATGTACAATTATGTGACATTGATTTTGTCAGAAATATCAACAAAATTACAAATAAATTTGTTGGTAAATATCGAAGAATTTGAGAGCGAAATTAGAGTGAGATGAGAAAATCTATGAAGTATGATGGTGTGGCATTGTTATCGATAGAAATATTAACGACGTTACCAACAAATCTATTATGTTGATAAATTTGTTGATAAGTATTTAATTTATGACTGGATCATCGACCTTCCCCTCGCTCCCAATTTCTTCACGATTCAACCTCTCAAAACAAATCCAGCAGCCACAACACCAAGTTTACCCGTAATTCCATTCCCAACAACACTTCCCTCCATTCCATTCCTTTCCCCACCACAAACTACCACTAAGCCTTGAGTTTCTTCACTAGGGGAGAAACATTAGTATGTGGTAGCTAAGAATCAAAAATACTAAGTACATGTGGTTGTTTGGCTACCTCATGACGGTTTGTTGATTGGCTTATACGCAAAAATTAATTCAGTCAAAGACAACAGGACGAGAGATGAAAAAATTCTTACTTGTTGGATGAAAACACTTATAGACCTCATGTTTTTCATTGTAATCTACGAAGATGCATGGAAGTTTTTGGGTCAAATTTGTGTTTTCGCATGTCCCAAGTGTAGGGAAAGCATTTAGATCCGGATGCTCTAAGTGAGGTGTAATTGTGGTGTGTCCCATGAAGCGCAAAATATGGTGTTTCAGAGTTGAAAGTTGAGGAAGGTAAGCAATTCATGAGATATACTTGTCGTGGTAAAGGCCTTTATCCATAAGAAAAATGGTGCTTTGTTGTGAAATAACATAGTCATTCCTAATTCTATTATCATACTACGGCGCCTCTCAACTATACCGGTTTGCTCAGGAGCATATGGTGATGATATTTGATGAACAATGTCTATAGAAAGAAAATGAGTTAGTAGTTTTGAAATGACGAATTCACCACCTCTATCCGAATGAATTTTTTATTTTGCTTGTTAAGCAGTCTCGCAACATATTTTTCAAAAATTAAGTATGCATTAAAAAATCAGATTTGTTGTGCAAAGGAATAATCCAGGTATATTTAGAAAAATCATATACTAAACCAAGTAAAATATTTAAATTTTGCAATTGATAAAGCAGTGGAAGTCCCTACAAATCACAATGAATTTTTCAAAGATACCAAGTACTTGAATATTTTAATTTAGAAAAAGGTAAATGATTAAGTTTTCCTAGTTGACAACTATCACAAAGATGTTGTAATTTTATTGTCCCTACAACATCAATAAATCCTTTATTTTTTAGCATTTGTAACGCTGAAGATTGTGGGTGGCCTAAACATTGATGCCAAACTTCTGTTTGTGGTTGATTTGAAGCAATGAGAGAAATACAATTTTAGTGAAGCAGGTAGTATGTAGAGATCACCCTTGCATTTCTCTATCATCACTACCTGGCCTGTTTCCTTTCCTTAACAAAAAAAATTGATTAGAAAACTTATAATTAAAAGGAAATTGATCGGTTAGTTGACATACAAAAAGTAAGCATTTTGTTAAGTTTGGAACTAACGAACATCATTGAGAGGTAAGGAAGATGTTTTTGTTCTATACAAGTATCACCAATTACAAGTGTTGGCATAGAGGACCCATCTTTGATTAGTACAGAATCAACACCGGAGTATTTATGAATGTTTGTTAACATACCGGCTTACCTATCATATGGTTTGAAGCTCTAGTGTCTATTGTCCATTCGATGCTCGGCAATGGTGGTGTCCAAAGTGAGTGATGCAAGTGCTTGTGAAATCTCATCTTATTGAGTGAGTTTATTTGGCACCCACTAGCATATTATAGCAACATGTCCTGTCATCCCATAATACTCGGTGTCATGCGATGCTAACCAAATGGTGGAAGTATACGAGTGTGGGTTTGATGAGAAGGAGTCCCTTCGTTGTTGAGCTTGGAATCCACGGCCATTAAAGGTGAATTTTTATGAGCCCCACGATAGCCTGTGGAACTTGATTATGTGTGTTGTCGTTGTTGTCCATAAAAAGTGAATTGACAAATGAGAGAAGGAGTTATGACATTTGTGTGATTGGAGAACCAATTATGTCATTATCAAAGTTTTGGAGTTGTGAGACCAACTCAGTGTACGATGGTTTAGGGGATTTCAACATGGTTGTTGTGAATGTTTCATATTGAGGACCGAGACTGCTGAGAAGGTAGAAAACCTTTTCTTGATCTGGTATGGTCTTTCCAATAGCTGATAAGTTGTCACAGAGACCTTTGAAGGTGCGAATATGTTCTGTGATTGTTGTGTTATCTTCTTTCCGAAGATATGTTACTTGTTGTCGCAGTGTGAACTCATGTTCTTGTCACATATGAATTTTTAGAGCATCCCAAATAGCATTAGATGTGTTGAGACCAACAATGAGCCTAAGTGTTTCTTTATAGAGTGTTCCAATTATCCACCCTAAAGAAGTTTCTTTGCCTTTTGCCATGCTAGAAAGGCATCTATGAGTCATGGGATTTTTGTATATGTGTATTTTTAGGGTGGGATCTTCATCCGTGAGATGCTCGACCATTTCCTATCTTTCAACAAGGGCTAGTGCTTGTTCACGCCACAAACAAGTAATTGTTTGAAATTACATGGGTATCTGAAATTACACGGGTATCTAAACTAGTGGGTGAGTTTTAAAATTAAGAAACAAAATGACAAAAGTAACAAAACAAGTTGAGCAACCTTGGTGAACACTCGAACCAAGTACTCACTGTAGAGCCAATGGTAGATTCTACAAACCTTCTATTTGAGGGCTCTCTACTCTCAATGATTCAGGTAATTGTGTTATAGCCCTCCCGAGTACATATCACAATGACTTGCAATGATTGGATTATTGAATCAGTGCCACAGATCATATGACTTATGTTGAGAAAGATTTAATTATCAATTCCATACCTAAACGCTCTTGCATTGCTAATGCCAATGGGGTGACATACCTAGTTACTTGGAGTAGGAACAATTGTTATTTCTCCATCTATTTTTTATCCAAATATTACTTCTTCCATCATTGTCCAATAGATTCTATCAATTGGGTCGATCAACGAGGAGTTCAACTATTGTGTACTAATGTATCTAATTTTTGTATTTTCCTGGACATTCTCACCAGGAAGATAATTGATTGTGGTGCTAAAAGAGGAGGGGGCTCTACTGTGTTGATAATATAAGCGTCGGTAAAGCAAACAAGTATACAAGGCACGTCAAATACTCGACATAAACAAATTTTGCTATGGCATGTTTGATTAGGGCATCCGTCATTCGATTATCTAAAGAATATGTTTCCTGATTTATTTGATGATGTGGGTTATTTGGATTTTAAGTGTGTTACATGCATTTTTGCTACAAACCATCTTCTTTTATATCCCCTTAGTCCTCCTCGAGTACTACACCATTAACTATTATACATTCCGATGTTTAGGGACCCTCACCAATTTCTACCCCATATGGTATTCATTGGTTTGTTACCTTTATTGATGATTATACTCGAATAATTTGGCTTTGTTTGATGAAAAATAAAAATGAGGTATTTAGTATATTTAAGGTGTTTCATGCCATGGTTCAAACTCAATATGTATGTAAGATTCGATTCTCCGCACAAACAATGATAGGGAATATAATAAACACCTCTTCCATTAGTACTTGTAAACAGATGACTCGCTTCATGAAACTTGTGTCAAACACCTCAATAAAATGACATTGTTGAATGGAAAAATCAGGACATTCTAGAAACCGCTTGGGCACTTCTTATTGGTGCAAATATTCCCTGTTACCTTTGGAACGAGTTGTTATTATCTGCAGTATATCTTATGAACAAAATGCCTTAGAGAGTACTAAACTTCCGAACACCACTACAAGTTTTGTCCACATACCGACCCCTTCCATCTATATTGATGCTCGTCCCTCAAGTCTCCGGGAGTGTTGCATTTGTTCACCTTCATTAAAATCAGCACACCAAGCTTGATCCATGTGCCATCCAATTTGTGTTCTTGGGATATGAAACACATCAAAAGATTATCGGTGTTATCATCAACCCACTTAGTGCATGTATGGACATGGATGTCACTTTTTGGAATCGACTACTATTTTTCTAAACCATTATCCATTTCTCCTCCCGAGGAGACATCTCTAGAAAGTGAGAAATGGATAAATCTGGAATTTGAAGAGACAAAAGCATTTGTGGAGCCACCAGTATAGTCAAGCAATACAAGACCCCCTCTTTGACATTAATTGAAGACCAAACTCCTTGTGAGAATATATCTGAGGTAATACAACCAACTTTATCCTCTAATGGAATAAATAATTCTATTGGTTATAAACTCTCTTTCAGGCACAATTGAGGAAACCTCCAAAGTGGTACTCCCTAGAGTATGTGACAGGAAATCCGAGATACCATATCGCTAATCATGTTTCTTCCCATAAATTATCACAACCTTTCAAGCTCTTACTCAATAACTCTCTTCTACATATATTCCTGGAGACATATGAGAAGCATTTTCCTCACCGAGAATGGTCTTAAGCAATAATGACATAAATGGAGGCATTGGAAAAAAAATTACACATGGAATCTTGTTGCATTGCCAAAAGGAAAAAGAATAGTGGGATGTGGATGGGTATTCTCTATTAAGCATAAAGCAGACGGGACTATTGAAAGATATAAGGCACAATTGGTGGCAAAAAATTTACTCAAACATATGGCATAGACTACCAAGGGACTTTCTCTTTAGTAGCTAAATTGACGCTACTATCCTTGGCGATTAATTAGGATTGGCCGCTACACCAACTTGCCGTCAAGAATGCATTTCTTCATAGAGATCTTGAGGAAGAAGTCTACATAGATATTCCATGAGGGTACAACACGAACTCAACAAAGAGGATAGCATGCAAGCTGCAAAAGGCATTATATGGATTAAAACAGTCACCAAGAGCATGGTTTAGGTGATTTACTTCAGCAATGAAGAAATATGGATTCAAACAGTGCAACTCGGTCATACCTTATTCCTGAAACATAGACAAGGGTATAAGTGCACTAATAATTTATATGGATGATATGATAATTATAGGAGATGATATAGAAAAGATCTCTAGCCTCCGGAAGAATTTGGATCTGAATTTTAAATGAAGGATCTTGGGGGTTGAAATATTTTTTGGGAATTGAGGTGGCAAGATCAACAAGAAACATTTTCCTTTCACAAAGGAAATATGTTTTGAATCTACTATTAGATATTGGTATGTTAGATTGTACACCAGTTGACCCTCCAATAGTGCTTGAATCATGACTTGAAGGATCATGCAGATCAAACTCCTACCAACAAGGAGAGATATCAATGATTAGTTGGGAAACTAATCTACTTGTATCATACACGACCGGATATAACTTATGCAAGTAAGTGTGGTAAGTCGGTTCTGCATAACCCAGCGAAGATCATATGAATGCAGATAATCCAAATCCTCATGTATCTCGAAATCATCTCTAGGAAAAGGTCTCATGCTTTGAAAAAATCAACATCTGAATATTGAAGGGTACACCGATGCTCGATTGGGCAGGAAGCATTATCGATAGAAGATCCACTTCGGGTTACTTTATATTTGTTTGGGAAATTTGATTTCTTGAAGGAGCAAGAAACCAAAGGCGGTAGCATTATATAGTGCTGAAGTTGAGTTTCAAGGCATAATCAAAGGAATATGTGAGATGTTATGACTAAGAGAATTGCTCATTGTAGTTGGTTGCCCTCCAACTTTTTGTGACAACAAAGCGACTATAGCACTAACACACAACCTGGTACAACATGATTGAACAAAATATATGGATGTAGATCTCTACTTTATCAAGGAAATATTGAAGGCTAAAATAATTCAGATTCCATTTGTGAAGATCGAAGACCAACTAGCGGATATTTCGACGAACACGAGTATCAAGTAAGACATTCCATAAATCACTTGACAAGTTGGGTGTTGATGTTATCTACTCACCAAGTTGAGGGAAGTGTTAACATGACCTTTAAATTAGCAATTACTATATTTACAATACCTAATTTCCTAAATAGTAACCTACGATATCTCAACACACTTAATGCTGAGATTGTTTTTATTGTATATATTTTGGATTGTATGAATACAATATTTAAGCTTTTGGAGCCTCCATTGATTTATTTTGACAATTATTATTATTATTGTTGCAGTTGTTATTATTACATATTATTTTGTTAACAACGTTGTGTATAAACAAAATCATAGAAATATCTAACTTGATTGCGGGTTAACAACAAATAAACATACATAAACATACATATTCACCTTTTAGAAAGAGTACACAATAGAAGAACTTGGAGCTTGCGTGGGAAAAAAGAAAAAGAAACAGAAGAAAATCATAGCTAGTCAACAACATTTAACATATGCTACTATTTTTCAATTGCGATGGATATTAAGGTGAACTAACAATAACAAAACTCAAAATAACTGCCCAGTTCTCTCAACTACGCCAACGATTCAAGAGAAATCTACCCTCTTCATCCCCTCTATATTAACCCAAAGAAAAGTATTGGAATGTCACTCACAATTTCCTTCAATAATCTTTTTGCTTATATCTTGCCCATTGCCATTACCAGCATGGCAACTTTCAAGTGTCTTTTCTTGGCTCTCTTCATTGCTTTGTCGTTTTATAGTGGCGAAGCAGCTCGTAATCTTCTGCAATTGCCAAATTTGCCTTCTGTCCCGAACCTGCCCAAACCAACATTGCCACCGTTGCCTTCTATGCCAACTCTGCCGCAGCCCACCTTGCCAACCACTCAACCTTCACTTCCTAAGCCCACTTTGCCTCCGCTTCCGAGCCTCCCTACGATGCCAACAATGCCTGCAGTTCCGAAGCTCACCTTGCCTCCACTCCCAAGCATGCCAACTCTGCCTACTGTCCCAAAGCTCACCTTGCCTCCACTTTCAAGCATGCCCTCGATACCCACAATTCCAATCCCAACAACACTTCCCTCCATTCCATTCCTCTCCCCACCACCAGCTACCACTAAGCCTTGAGTTTCTTCACTGTGTTCCATGGAGTGAGAGCTTATGTGCACCATTAATATGGCTGTGAGCGGACAGTGCTTATACTAGAGCATTTTCATGATGTTGTGTGGCGGAATTCTCTTTGTCCAAAGAGTATTACAGGGGTGTTTAGCTTTTGTTTCAGTTCGTTTCAGTTCTTCTTCTTCTTCTTTTGTGTTTGTTATTTTGTATTTTGATTCATTCTATATTTATGCTTGTACCTTGAGATATATCATCACTGTATTATGTTTTTTCAATTTTAGTTTGTCTTATAAAGCCTTCTATCCGGGTTTTCTTGATCATGTGATGACATGAATTTGAATGTCCACCAGCCAAATATATCAGAGATTTCTATCTGGGAATTTTCATTTCATGAATTTTGAAACTATTAACCGAAATATTTGGATGAGGATTCTCTCTTGAATAATATGTTGAAGCAACAAGAATGTGTATGGTGTAATAATTTTGAGTATATATGATCTTCTGTTTAAGCTTTTGGATTGTGGACTGTAATAAAAGATTTTTGTTGTTTATTCATAGTAATAACGGCAACTATAACGTTCTGTAATCCTGACAGAAAATTTCGATCGGTATTTCTATATCAATTAACCTATTATTCCTGACAGAAACATTCGATCGGTGTTTCAGAACAATCAGATGTAAGAACACAATTTCAATAATGAAAGTCAAATTTAGGATCTAATGAATATTTTTCTTACCATGTGAACCGAAGTCATAACGGCAACAATAGTAGAGTTATTTGATATGGTAAAATGTAGTATAGAGTCCTCTCTAGATAAACAACGCAGTGGGTGCCTAATTGCCTGTAAATAATGATACAAGTCTCAAGCATTAAACACACAAGATAATCTTGAACTTTATATATCTGCTGTAGTCTCTTGGCAAACGTCAAGTTTTAACATTCTTTGTGCTCAGCAGTTTCATCATTAATTAATAGTGTTAGCTCAGCAGAATTCTTGAAAGAGAAGAGTTTAGTAATCAAAGGTGCAGAGATATATAGCAATTTTTGAAGCAACTTTCATTTTATTTATATAGGTACACGTATAATTCAAGATGACAATGAAATACAGGGAAATAGGAAGCGATAACGCTCAAACGAATGAAAACACCAGAAGAAAACGGCACAATCCCCCGCACTTCTTCACAAAGACCAAAAGATACGTACTTCCTGACAGAAAGCATATATAGTAATCAAACTCTAAACGACCAATAGCATGGTCTTCTTAGTTTCCAGGAGGCGGGGAGAGGAAAGGGATAGAGGGAATTGTTGTTGGGATAGGGATGGATGGGATTGTTGTTGGGATAGGGATGGTGGGAATTGAGGGCATGCTTGGAAGTGGAGGCAAGGTGACCTTGGGGAGGCTAGGCATTGTTGGCAGGCTTGGAAGTGGAGGCAGTGAGGGTTTAGGCAGGGAAGGTTGTGTGGTTGGCAATGTGGGCTGTGGTAGTGTTGGTATAGAAGGCATTGGTGGCAAAGTCGGTTTAGGCAGGTTCGGTACCGAAGGTAAAGGAGGCAATTGAAGAAGCTGACGAGCTGCGTCGCCGCCTGAAATCGATAAAGCAATGAAGAGAGCTAAGATAAAACAGCTGAAACTCGCCATCTTGAAGCTAGATTTTAAGGCTTGGAAGAGAGTATATATGAACTAGCTAGGTAACCAGGATTAAGAAAACGAA
>CM063604.1:4913852-4961181 GCA_032356905.1 Salix exigua | reverse complement strand
CGTTTTCTTAATCCTGGTTACCTAGCTAGTTCATATATACTCTCTTCCAAGCCTTAAAATCTAGCTTCAAGATGGCGAGTTTCAGCTGTTTTATCTTAGCTCTCTTCATTGCTTCATCGATTTCAGGAGGCGAGGCAGCTCGTCAGCTTCTTCAATTGCCCCCTTTACCTTCGGTACCGAACCTGCCTATACCGACATTGCCACCAATGCCTTCTATACCAACACTACCACAGCCCACATTGCCAACCACACAACCTTCCCTTCCTAAACCCTCACTGCCTCCACTTCCTAGCCTGCCAACAATGCCTAGCCTCCCCAAGGTCACCTTGCCTCCACTTCCAAGCATGCCCTCAATTCCCACCATCCCTATCCCAACAACAATCCCATCCATCCCTATCCCAACAACAATTCCCTCTATCCCTTTCCTCTCCCCGCCTCCTGGAAACTAAGTAGACCATGCTATTGGTCGTTTGGAGTTTGATTACTATATATGCTTTCTGTTAGGAAGCACGTATCTTTTGGTCTCTGTGAAGAAGTGCTGGGGATTGTGCCGTTTTCTTCTGGTGTTTTCATTCGTTTGAGCGTTACCGCTTCCTATTTCCCTG
Source organism: Salix exigua (assembly GCA_032356905.1). Classification (NCBI taxonomy): domain Eukaryota; kingdom Viridiplantae; phylum Streptophyta; class Magnoliopsida; order Malpighiales; family Salicaceae; genus Salix; species Salix exigua. The sequence goes on along the minus strand of CM063604.1, from coordinate 4,960,576 downwards.
TATTTCATTGTCTTCTTGAATTATACGTGTACCTATATCAATAAAATGAAAGTTGCTTCAAAAATTGTTATATATCTCTGCACCTTAGATTACTAAACTCTTCTCTTTCAAGAATTCTGCTGAGCTAACACTATTAATTAATGATGAAACTGCTGCGCACAAAAAATGTTAAAACTTGACGTTTGCCAAGAGACTACAGCAGATATATAAAGTTCAAGATTATCTTGTGTGTTTAATGCTTGAGACTTTTATCATTATTTACAGGCATCTAGGCACCACTGCGTTGTTTTATTAGAGAGGACTCTATACTGCATTTTACCATATCAAATAACTCTACTATTGTCGCCGTTATGACTTCGGTTCACATGGTAAGAAAAATTTTCATTAGATCCTAAATTTGACTTTCATTATTGAAATTATGTTCTTACATCTGATTATTTATATGGAACTATTGTGAGGCATAAGTGATATGACCAACGAATAGGTTAATTGATACAGAAATCCGATCGAATTTTTCTGTCAGGGTTTGACCGATAGAACTTTATAGTTTCCGTTATTACTATGAAATAACAAAAAATCTTTATTCAAGAGAGAATCCTCATCCAAATATTTCGGTTAATAGTTTCAAAGTTCATGAAATGAAAATTCCCAGATAGAAATCTCTGATATATTTGGCTGGTGGACATTCAAATTCATGTCATCATACATGATCAAGAAAACCCGGATAGAAGGCTTTTGAAGACAAACTAAATTGAAAAAACATAATATAGTGATGATATATCTCAAGGTACAAGCATAAATACATGCAGAATGAATCAAAATACAATATAACAAACACAAAAAAGAACAAGAAGAGGAACTGAAACGAACTGAAACAAAAGCTAAACACCCCTGTAATACTCTTTGGACAAAGAGAATTCTGCCACACAACATCATGAAAATGCTCTAGTATAAGCACTATCCGCTCACAGCCATATTAATGGTGCACATAAGCTCTCACTCCATGGAACACAGTGAAGAAACTCAAGGCTTAGTGGTAGCTGGTGGTGGGGAGAGGAATGGAATGGAGGGAAGTGTTGTTGGGATTGGAATTGTGGGTATCGAGGGCATGCTTGAAAGTGGAGGCAAGGTGAGCTTTGGGACAGTAGGCAGAGTTGGCATGCTTGGGAGTGGAGGCAAGGTGAGCTTCGGAACTGCAGGCATTGTTGGCATCGTAGGGAGGCTCGGAAGCGGAGGCAAAGTGGGCTTAGGAAGTGAAGGTTGAGTGGTTGGCAAGGTGGGCTGCGGCAGAGTTGGCATAGAAGGCAACGGTGGCAATGTTGGTTTAGGCAGGGTCGGGACAGAAGGCAAATTTGGCAATTGCAGAAGATTACGAGCTGCTTCGCCACTATAAAACGACAAAGCAATGAAGAGAGCCAAGAAAAGACACTTGAAAGTTGCCATGCTGGTAATGGCAATGGGCAAGATATAAGCAAAAAGATTATTGAAGGAAATTGTGAGTGACATTCCAATACTTTTCTTTGGGTTAATATAGAGGGGATGAAGAGGGTAGATTTCTCTTGAATCGTTGGCGTAGTTGAGAGAACTGGGCAGTTATTTTGAGTTTTGTTATTGTTAGTTCACCTTCATATCCATCGCAATTGAAAAATAGTAGCATATGTTAAATGTTGTTGACTAGCTATGATTTTCTTCTGTTTCTTTTTCTTTTTTCCCACGCAAGCTCCAAGTTCTTCTATTGTGTACTCTTTCTAAAAGGTGAATATGTATGTTTATTTGTTGTTAACCCGCAATCAAGTTAGATATTTCTATGATTTTGTTTATACACAACGTTGTTTACAAAATAATATATAACAACAACAACAACAACAATAATTGTCAAAATAAATCAATGGAGGCTCAAAAGCTTAAATATTGTATTCATACAATGCAAAATATATACAATAAAAACATATCTCATCATTAAGTGCGTTGAGATATCTCAGGTTACTATTTAGGAAATTAGGTGTTGTAAATATAGTAATTGCTAATTTAAAGCTCATGTTAACAATCCCCCTCAATTTGGTGAGTAGATATCATCGACACCCAACTTGTCAAGTGATTTATGGAACGTCCTACTTGATACTGTTGTTGTCAAAATATCTGCTAGTTGGTCTTCGGTCTTCATAGATGGAATCTGAATTATTTTAGCCTCCAGTTTTTCCTTGATAAAGTGGAGATCTACTTCCACATATTTTGTTCAATCATGTTGTACCAGGTTATGTGTTAGTGCTATAGCTGCTTTGTTGTCACAAAAAAGTTGGCGGATGACCAACTTCAATGAACAATTCTTTTAGTCATAACATCTCACATATTCCTTTGGTTATGCATCGAAACTCAACTTCTGCACTGTATAATGCTACCACCTTTGGTTTCTTGCTCCTTCAAGAAATCAAATTTCCCTAGCAAATATAAAGTAACCTGAAGTGGATCTTCTGTCAGTAATGTTTCCTGTCCAATCAGCATCAGTGTACCCTTCAATATTCAGATGTTGATTTTCTTGAAAGCATGAGACCCTTTGCTAGAGATGATTTCAGATACATGAGGATTTGGATTACTGGATTCATATGATCTTCGCTTGGGTTATTCAGAAACTGACTTACCACACTTACTGCATAAGTTATGTCTGGTCGTGTATAATACAAGTAGATTAGTTTCCTAACTAATCATTGATATCTCTCCTTGTTGGTAGGAGTTTGACCTTTACAGTCCTTCAAGTCATGATTCAGCACTATTGGAGGGTCAACTAGTGTACAATCTAACATACCAATATCTAATAGTAGATTCAATACATATTTCCTTTGTGAAAGGAAAATGTTTCTTGTTGATCTTGCCACCTCAATTCCCAGAAAATATTTCAACCCCCCAAGATCCCTCATTTCAAATTCAGATGCCAATTCTTCTGGAGGCTAGAGATCTCTTCTATATCATCTCTTATAATTATCATATCATCCACATAAATTATTAGTGCAGTTACATACCCTTGCCTATGTTTCAGAAACAAGGTATGATCCGAGTTGCATTGTTTGAATCCATATTTCTTCATTGTTGAAGTAAATAACCCAAATCATACTCGTGGTGACTGTTTTAGTCCATATAATGCCTTCTGGAGCTTGCATGCTATCCTCTTTGTTGAGTTCGTGTTGTACCCTCGTGGAATATTTATGTAGACTTCTTCCTCAAGATCTCTGTGAAGAAATGCATTCTTCACAGCAAGTTGGTGTAGCAGCCAATCTTGATTAACTGCCAAGGATAGTAGAACTTGAACCGTGGTCAATTTGGCTACTGGAGAGAAAGTACCTTGGTAGTCTATGCCATATGTTTGAGTAAATTATTTTGCCACCAATTGTGCCTTATATCTTTCAATAGTTCCGTCTCCTTTATGCTTAATAGAGAATACCCATCTACATCCCACTATTTTGTTTTCCTTCTGGCAATGCAGCCAGATTCCATGTGTGATTTTTTTCCCAATGCTTCCATTTCTATCATTATTGCTTAAGACCATTCTGGTGAGGACAATGCTTATCATATGTCTCCAGGAATATATATATAGAAGAGAGTTGTTGAGTGAGAGCTTGAAAGGTTGTGATAATTTATGGGATGAAACATGATTAGCAATATGGTATCTTGGATTTCCTGCCACATACTCTAGGGAGTACCTTTTTGGAGGTTTCCCTCAATTGTGCCTGAAAGAGAGTTTATAACCAATAGAATTATTTATTCCATTAGAGGATAAAGTTGGTTGTATTACCTCAGATATATTCTCACAAGGAGTTTGGTCTTCAATTACTGTCAAAGAGGGGGGTTTTGTATTGCTGATTCTACGGGTGGATCCACATATGCTTTTGTCTCTTCAAATTGCAGATTTATCCATTTTTCACTTTCTAGAGATGTCTCCCCTTGGGAGGGAGAAATGGATAATGGTTCAGAAAAATAGTAGTCAGATTCCAAAAAAGAGACATCCATGGACATCCATGCACCAAGTGGGTTGATGGTAACACTGATAACCTTTTTGATGTGTGTCATATCCCAAGAACACACATTGGATGGCACATGGATCAAGCTTGGTGTGTTGATTTTTATGAAGGTAAACAAATGCAACACTCTCGGAGACTCGAGGGACGAGCATCAATATGATGGAAGGGGTCGGTATGTGGACAAAACTTGTAGTGGAGTTCGGAAGTTTAGTACTCTCTAAGGCATTTTGTTCATAAGATATACTACAGTAATAACAACTTCGTTCCAAAGGTAACGGGGAATATTTGCACCAATAAGAAGTGCCCAAGCAGTTTCTAGAATGTGCTGATTTTTCCGTTCAACAATGTCATTTTATTGAGGTGTTTGACACAAGTTTACAAGTACTAATGGAAGAGGAGTTTATTATATTATCTATCATTGTCTGTGCAGAGAAGCTGAATCTTACATACATATTTAGTTTGAACCATGGCATGAAACACCTTAAATATACTGAATACCTCATTTTTATTTTTCATCAAACAAAGCCAAACCATTCGAGTATAATCATCAATAAAGGTGACAAACCAATGAATACCATATGGGGTAGAAATTGGTGAGGGTCCCTAAACATCATAATGTATAATAGTTAATGGTGTAGTACTCTAAGGAAGAATAAGGGGATATAAAACAAGATGTTTTGTAGAAAAAATGCATATAGCACACTTAAAATCCAAATAACCCATCATCAAATAAATTCAGAAACAAATACTTTAGATAACTGAATGACGAATGCCCTAATCAAACATGCCATATCCAAATTTGTTTCTGTCGGGTATTTGACATGCCTTGTATACTGTTTGCTTTACCGACGCTTATATTATCAACGTAGTAAAGTCCCCCTCTTTTAGCACCACAACCAATTATCTCCTTGGTGAGAATGTCATGAAAAATACAAAAAATTGGATACATTAGTACACAATAGTTGAACTCCTCAGTGACTGGCCCAATTGATAAAATCTATTGGACAATGATGGAAGAAGTAATGTGTTGGATAGCGAAAGAGATGGAGAAACAACAATTGTTCCTCCTCCAGTAACTGCGTAGGTCACCTTATTGGCATTAGCAATACAAGAGCGTTTAGGTATGGAATTGATAATTAAATCTTTCTCAACATAAGTCATATGATATGTGGCACCTAATTCAATGATCCAATCATTGCATGTCATTGTGATATGTACTAAGGAGGGCTCTAACACAATTACCTATCACTAAGAGTAGAAGGACCCTCAAATAGAAGGTTTGGAGAATCTACCATTGGCTCTATAGTGAGTACTGTTTCAGTGTTCACCAAGGCTACTCGACTTGTTTTGTTACTTTTGTCATTTTGTTTCTTAATTTTAAAACTCTCCCACTAGTCCGGATACCCATGTAATTTGAAGCATGTATCACGAGTATGCTTAGAATTATTACAATTAGTGTACCCGACCTGGTTCTTGGGTTGACGTTTTATGAGAAAAACAAATATTGCCAAAATATTAATTGAAGAAGAAAATGTAACTATTAGATGGGTATTGATTGGCATCAATGATATTAGTCCTTTTATTTGTATGCACTGAGTCAACCAACAGTGAAACATATAAAAATACTCAGCTTGAGAATTAAAGGTAGTTAGATAAAGATTCTAGAGTGGTTAAATGATGAAATAATTTATTTCATTTCTGATAGTTCATAGGTTAGTTATATCAAGTTATATCGAAGAAAAGTGGAATGGCAATGGTGAATGTTAACAACCTGAAAATATATGAATCAATTAATATACAAGATATGAATCAACAATAGATTCACTACTGTCAATTACTGGAGAGATACACCACCAACAACAACAAATTTCATGAGTAGATTTCATGAATCAATTGAATAAATCCTTCCTTCAATGCTGAAAATTAATGAAGAGATACACCAACGATAATTTATGATGTCATAACCCAATTTTGGGTCATTCCCCAGAACTACCCAAAAATAACAAAAAATAAAATAAAAGGGGCTGATGTTGGTAGAAAAAATCAAGGTGAAATTTTGGATATTTTTGAGAGCTCGATCGTACCTCTTTTGTGCCCAAATATGAAGGAAAGCGCAGATTCAGGGATAAAGTAATTTATTATCGAGTAAATCTGTGTAAAAACTAAGTCGTAAGATATAATTATATTTTTATGGGCTAATTTGATTTAGTTGTTGGTTAATATAAAAGTGTAATTATGTTCGAAAATTAATTTAGGTCCAATTGAAGGGTTTAATTAAGCGTAGTGACTTAATTATACTTTAAATTGGTCAAATTATTTTTTATTAAGAGCTTAAATTTAATTTGGGCTCAATTGAGCAAATCAGAATTTTTGGAAACCCATTTGAATTTTTTCAAGCATATTATGCGAAATCGCGTACCAAATTGAACAAATTGAGAGTTTAATGGTCAATTGAGGATTAAATAACGCAAATCAGAAGTCAAGGACCAAAATAAAAAGACACACATAGTCAAGGCTGGTATTGAAATTATGACAGAGGGTATAATTGCACAAAATCATAAGTTTAAATTCAATTGGGGGTGCATTTAAAATAATTACAAATTAAGGGACCAAAACGCACTTTGACCCCTCAAAGCAACAGACATAGCGCACGCCATCGCCTGCCCCTAGCTACCGACCAGCTGCCTGCACCAGCACCTGCATACCGCCACCAGCAAGCCTGCTGCCACAGGGGAGTAGTCGACCGTTGTTTGTAACGGTAACCTCTGCAAATGGCTATAAAAACGACGAGCAAAGGTTAAAGAGGGGGGAAAATTAAAAAAAGATAGAGCAGAACTAAGGGATTTACACTGGATTCATGCAGAGACAGAGGAGAAAATAGATTTACATAGAAAAGAGGCAGAAAAAGAAGTAGAGAGGAGACTGAACAGAGAAAAAAAAAACAGGAATAGAGGGAGACGAAAACAGAGAAGGAGATTTTACGAATAGAAGGGAATTCATGTAAAAATAGAGGAAAAACTAGGGGAGAACTGGGTAGAAGAACAAAGAAGAGGGGTTTGAAAATTTGTGGAAGTCGAAGACACAACGAAAATTCACAGACCAAAATCATCCACACGCAGCTCCCTTTCGTCTCTCTCATTCAGGTTAGTCCTCCCCCTCTCTCTCTCTAAAAATCAGTAGTCACAACTCTATCTCTCCCTCTCCCTCTCGGTCAACAACTCCGACCACCAACACCGACCACCACACACCCCTCCGTAGTCACTAGAATCACCACCACCACGCCAGCATCTCAGTCGTCTTCTCCGGCGAGGCAACAGGATAACAGCCCGCGACAACAAGCATAGTCAGGCACCTTCCAACGTCCATTCAAACCACCATAGGCCAACATTTGCGACGCCACCACGACCAAATTAACCACCTCGACCTACTATACGTAACGGTATTAACAGGTACTCCATTTTCCATACTCGAAAATCCTCCTTGTCACTGTTCATCGTCCCTGTGTTTGCATGCGAGGAGTGAATTAATTCACTCGCCGCGTGGGCTTGGCGGGTTGGGCCTTGTGCCCGGCCTGGCCCCTGCAGAAGCTTCTAGCCTTTGGGCCAAAAGCTCGGTTTGGGTCCGAGAATGTATGGGCTAAAAGCTTGGTCCATGCCCGAGAATTGTGGGTATCGAGAGCCTAACCTGACAATGATTGGACTTAAAGCCCGATTGGAGTTAAGTTGGGCCCAACCCAATTTGTTGGTGGGCTGCAGCCCAACCCTATGGTTGGGCTGCCAGCCTAGTGAATGGGTGCCAGCCTAACAAGTGGGTTGACAACCCATTCCAGCAAGTGGGCTGGCAGCCTGGCCCATCAGGGTTGGGCAACCAGCCCACCCATAAATAAAAAAGAAATAGAACATATATAAAAATACAAAATTTGCAAAAAATATTTTTATGTTTAAAAAAGATAAAATGTGTTGTTTTCGTGCATATGGCCAATACACTAGCATATTTTAAAAAATTTAATTGTCTTTCAAAAAATATATATTATCTCGGAGCTTGAAGAAAAATGTGTTTTAGGATAGATTTCACGGAAAAATCATTTCTTGCATTTTTGGATTTTATAACATATTTGTAAAATCCAAAGGGTATTGGACAATTTTCAAAAAAATGTAAAACCCTTTTTTGGTGATATTATTCACTATTAGGGTTTGGGTAAATAAATCCTAAGGGGTTAATATCCAAAATATTCAGCGGGGATGATATGTTATTATTCACTGTCGGTGTTTGGGTAAATAAATTCTAAGGGGCCAATATCCAAAATATTCGTTGGGATAATACACCATCGTCACTTAACGAATATATTTTTAAAAGATCAATATCATAGCAAATCATAAAGGCAGATAAAAACACAAAGCAACTTACCTTAGGTAGGGCGTATTAGGGGTGTTAAAACCTTCCCTTTACGCAACCGGTCCCTTACCTTAGAATCTTTGAAAGACCAGTCTAGGTTTCCTAGTAACCATAATACTAGGTGGCGACTCCCTTTTCCACATAAATAAAGAGAAAACCTCGACACATGAATCCCCCGCTTGACGAGAAGGGTCGCCGCGACATCGCGCTCTCGCGATGGGGTGCGATATATGAATCAAGCAGATTTCATGAATCAATTGAATAAATCCTTCCTTAACTGTTGTCAATTAATGAAGAGATTTAGCAAAGATAATTTATGAATCAAGTAGGTTTCATGAATCAATTGAATCAATCCTTCCTTCACTACTGTCAATTAATGAAAAAATACACCAACAACAATATATAAATCAAGCAGATTTCATGAATCAAGCATTCACTACTAGCAGTTAATGGAGAAAATCACTGATACACCAACAAAAATATATGACAATCCAATCAAGCCTATAAAATCGATGGAAGACCAGTTTACAATAACTCAGCAATCTCACAGGGATCCTCTACAATAGATTTTAGATTTCATGGAATTTGCATTTTAATCTTGTAACTGTATCATTGTATCTTATTAGTATAAATATATTACATGTATAACCTAGATGTTCACGTAGAATCAAAAAAGAAAGACACTAGTATATTCATCAGAAAACTCTCTCTCAGATAAACTCATTTTTTTCTTTATGGTATTACAGACTATGTGAACACTAGGCCTAATTTATTGCAGATAGTACAACTTATCCTCTCTTCATTTTTTTCCCTATCTTCCACTCATTTCTTCTACATGACTACCTTATCACTCAATGTTGGTAACTTCATCACCCTCCGATTTCAAACAATTACCGTTTGTGGTGTAAACAAGCACTAGCCCTTGCTGAAAGACAGGAAAGATCCCACCCTAAAAAATACACATATACGAAAATGCCACAGCTCATAGATGCCTTTATAGCATGGCAAAAGGCAGAGAACCTTCTTTAGGGTGGATAATTGGAACACTCTTAAGAGAAACACTTAGGCTCATTGTTGGTCTCAACACATCTAATGCTATTTGGGATGCTTTAAAAAATGCATATGTGCAAGACTCATAAGAACATGAGTTCACATTGCGAAAACAAGCAACCTATCTTTCAAAAGAAGACAACACAACAATCACATAAAATATTTGCACCTTCAAAGGTCTCTATGACAACTTATCAGCCATTGGAAAATTGTACCAGATCAAGAAAAGGTCTTCTGCATTCTCACCAGCCTTGGTCCTCATTATGAAACATTCACAACAACCATGTTGAATCGTCCTAGGCCATCGTACTCTAAGTTGGTCTCATAACTCCAAAACTTTGATAATGACATAATTGGTTCTCCAATCACACAAATGTTGTAACTCCTTCTCTCATTCATTAATTCACTTTTTATGGACAACAACAACACACATAATCAAGTTCCATAGCCTATCATGGGGCTCAGAAAAATTCACTTTTAATGGTTGTGGATTACAAGCTCAACAGCAAATGGACTCCTCTTCATCAAACCCACACTGTATACTTCCACCATCTAGTTAGCGTCGCATGACACCAGTATTATGGGATGACAGGTCATGTTGCTATAATATGCTAGTGGGTGCCAAATAAACCCACTCAATAAGATGAGATTCCACAAGCACTTGCATCACTCACTTTGGGCACCACCATTGCCGACACCGAATGGACAATAGACACGAGAGCTTCAAACCATATGATAGGTAAGCCAGGTATGTTGACAAACATTCATAAATACTTTGGTGTTGATTCTGTACTAATCAAAGATGGGTCCTCTATGCCAACACTTGCAATTGGTGATACTTGTATAGAACAAAAAACATCTTCCTTACCTCTCAATGATGTTCTGTTAGTTCCAAACTTAACAAAATGCTTACTTTTTGTAAGTCAACTAACCAATCAATTTCCTATTAATTATGAGTTTTCTAATCTTAATATTTTTTTTTGTTAAGGAATGGGAAACAGGCCAGGTCCTGCTTCACACGAATTATATTTCTCTCATTATTCAAATCAGCCACATTACAGGTTCAGCATCAATGTTCATCTCTTGAGCAAACTGGTATAGTTTAGAGGCGCCATAGTATCATAATAGAATTAGGAATGACTATGTTCTTTCACAGCAGGGCACCGTTATTCTTATGGATAGAGGCCTTTACCACGACAGTATGTCTCATGAATTGCTTACCTTCCTCAACTTTCAACTCTGAAACACCATATTTTGCGCTTCATGGGCACACCACAATTACTCCTCACTTAGAGCATCTGGATCTAAATGCTTTCCCTACACTTGGGACATGCGAAAACACAAATTTGACCCAAAAACACTTCCATGCATCTTTGTAGATTACAATGGAAAACATAAGGTCTATAAGTGTTTTCATCAAACAAGTAGGAATTTTTTCATCTCTCGTCATGTTGTCTTTGACGAATTAATTTTTGCGTATAAGCCAATCAACAAACCGTGCGAGGTAGCCAAACAACCACATGTACTTAATATTTTTGATTCTTAGCTACCACATAGTAATGTTTCTCCCCCTAGTGAAGAAACTCAAGGCTTAGTGGTAGCTGGTGGTGGGGAAAGGAATGGAATGGAGGGAAGTGTTGTTGGGATTGGAATTGTGGGTAAACTTGGTGTTGTGGCTGCTGGATTTGTTTTGAGAGGTTGAATCGTGAAGAAATTGGGAGCAGAGGATGGATAGGGATTGTAGATAAAAAAAAATAAAAATGGAATAAGAAGAAGATGGAAGGGAGGGGGGAAGGTCGATGATCCAGTCATAAATTAAATACTTATCAACAAATTTACCAACATAATAGATTTGTTGGTAATGTCGTTAATATTTCTATCGATAACAATGCCACACCATCATACTTCATAGATTTTCTCATCTCACTCTAATTTCGCTCTCAAATTCTTCGATATTTACCAACAAATTTATTTGTAATTTTGTTGATATTTCTGACAAAATCAATGTCACATAATTGTACATCATAGGTTTAGAATCCCGTGTAATTCTCTTGGTGTTTACCAACAACATTTACCAGGAGAACAATTATGTTAGTAATATTGTCTACGAAATACTGTTCTATCAGTAATATTATCGCACAAATCTTGATGGAAAAATTCGGACGGGATTTTTGTATCAATTAACCGATTTTCTACTAGTGTCACTTATGCCTCACAATAGTTGAGATCAAAACTTAGAATGATAGTTCGATAAAAATAATCAGATGTAAAAACAAAGTTTCAATAATGAAACTCAAATTTAGGATCGAATGAATATTTTTCTTACCATGTGAACCGAAGTCATAACGGCGACAATTGTAGAGTTATTTGGTATGGTAAAATGCAGTATAGAGTCCTCTCTAGAAAAACAACGCAGTGGGTGCCTAGATGCCTGTAAATAATGGTGAAAGTCTCAACACAAGTTACGAGCATTAAACACACTAGATAATCTGCTGTAGTCTCTCGGAATACATCAAGTCTTAACATTTTGCTCAATGAATCTCTTGTTATATATCAACAGTTTCATCCTTAATTAATAGTGTTAGCTCAGCAGAATTCTTGAAAGAGAAGAGTTTAGTAATCAAATGTGTAGAAAAGACACCAGATATATACCAATTAATGTTTGAAAATACTTTCATTTTATTTATATAGGTACACGTATAATTCAAGATGACAATGAAATACAGGGAAATAAGAAGCGATAACGCTCAAACGAATGAAAACACCAGAAGAAAACGGCACAATCCCCCGCACTTCTTCACATAGACCAAAAGATACGTACTTCCTGACAGAAAGCATATATAGTAATCAAACTCCAAACGAACAATAGCATGTCTACTTAGTTACCAGGAGGCGGGGAGAGGAAAGGGATAGAAGGAATTGTTGTTGGGATAGGGATGGTGGGAATTGAGGGCATGCTTGGAAGTGGAGGCAAGGTGACCTTGGGGAGGCTAGGCATTGTTGGCAGGCTAGGAACTGGAGGCAGTGAGGGTTTAGGCAGGGAAGGTTGTGTGGTTGGCAATGTGGGCTGTGGTAGTGTTGGTATAGAAGGCATTGGTGGCAATGTCGGTTTAGGCAGGTTGGGTACCGAAGGTAAAGGGGGCAATTGCAGAAGCTGACGAGCTGCCTCGCCACCTGAAATCGATGAAGCAATGAAGAGAGCTAAGATAAAACAGCTGAAACTCGCCATCTTGAAGCTAGATTTTAAGGCTAGGATTAAGAAAACGATGTGTGATATTGCTTGTGAAAAACCAGGGGATGATTATGGGTTTATATAGATAGAGATGTAAGAAGGAGAGATGCATGTGGTTGGTTTAGTTTAGAAAACAGGATTGTTAGCTCACCTTCTTATCCATCTTCCATTGAAAAGAGTACCAAGTCTTCTTTAATATTCTTCTTACTGCTATTGTGACACGTTATGTTTTCTTCTTTCCCTTAACTTGGGTTGCTCAGGATTCAAACTTGTGTTTGTTCGCCAATCTTATTGAGATCTGTTACTTGTTTCTCTAAAATCTTTATTTTTATTTTATTTTTATTTTACTTTTTTGTTAACAGGCGCTGTGCATCATAGCAATATCTAACTTTATTGCTGGTCAACTAAAAATAATAAAGAGTGGACAATAGAAGAACTTCGAGGCTTGCGTGGGAAAAAAGAAAAAAAAAAGAGAAGAAAATCATTGGTAGTCAACAACAATCAACATATGCGACTATTTTCAATAGAGATGGATATGAAAGTGAGCTAACAATAACAAAACTCAAAATAACTCCCCAGTTTTCTCAGCTACGCCAACAATTCAACACACATCTCCCGTCTTCATCCCCTCTATATATTAACCCAAAGAAAAGTACCGGAATGTCAATCACAAATTCCTGCAATCCTCTTTTTGCTTATATCTTGTCCATTACCAGGATGGCAACTTTCAAGTGTCTTTTCTTGGCTCTCTTCATTGCTTTGTCGTTCTTTGGTGGCGAAGCAGCTCGTAGTCTTCTGCAATTGCCAAATTTGCCTTCTGTCCCGAGCCTGCCCAAACCAACATTGCCACCGTTGCCTTCTATACCAACTCTGCCGCAGCCCACCTTGCCAACCACTCAACCTTCACTTCCTATGCCCACTTTGCCTCCGCTTCCGAGCCTCCCTACGATGCCAACAATGCCTGCAGTTCCGAAGCTCACCTTGCCTCCACTCCCAAGCATGCCAACTCTGCCTACTGTCCCAAAGCTCACCTTGCCTCCACTTTCAAGCATGCCCTCGATACCCACAATTCCAATCCCAACAACACTTCCCTCCATTCCATTCCTCTCCCCACCACCAGCTACCACTAAGCCTTGAGTTTCTTCACTGTGTTCCATGGAGTGAGAGCTTATGTGCACCATTAATATGGCTGTGAGCGGATCGTGCTTATACTAGAGCATTTTCATGATGTTGTGCGGCAGAATTCTCTCTCTTTTGTCCACAGAGTATTACAGGGGTGTTTAGCATTCCTTTCAGTTCTTCTTCTTCTTTTTTTTGCGTGTGTTATATTGTATTTTGATTCATTATATATTTATGCTTGTACTTTGAGATATATATATCATCCCTGTATTATGTTTTTCGATGTTTGCTTGTCTTCAAAACCTGTAGTTGTTGTAATTTAAGAAGAAGAAAGATAGAAATTAAAAAATACATTTGAGATCAAGAGCAATTCTAAAACTAAATACTTGAACAATTTTATTATCTTAAGTATTACAATTTATATTTATAGATTTAATAAATAACAACCCATAAAATCATGCTCCTTAGATCAAGCCATGATTGATAACAATGCAAATGACAAAAGCTACAAAATAGCAGCAGAAACTAAGAAATAGCAACAGATTTGATTTGACAAATTCAAATCCTTAAGGATGATAACTTATTCCGCAATTCTAAACATAAGTTTCTAACAGATTTTTTTATCATAAATTCAAACTTACTGGCAGATAATGACTGCTCCTTGTTCTTCTATTTTGTAATAGACAAGATTAGTAATTCCATCTTTCTGAACTTCCCTTTACGGAGAGTAATTTAATGTTAAGGTGCTTAGTTTTCCCATGAAATATAGGATTATGAGAGATGGCAATAGTATCTTGGTTGTCAACTAGAATCTTTGTGCTTTCTTTCTATTCCCGTTTGTTTGCTGGAAAGTGAATTTCTTTTGGAAAATGAATTCCGGGGAAAGTGAATTCCGATGTTTGACAGTATTATGGAAAATGAACTGGAAAACATTTTCTAGTGTTTGTTTATGTTATGGAAAATGAATTGGAAAATAATTTATTAATAAATTAATTTTTTTTTCAAGTTTATTAAAATAATGAGGAACAAATCTTACAAATTAAAAAGTTAAATGAGAATGAAATTGAAAAAACAATTCATAAATTATCTCAAATAAAATAAATAATAATCAAAATAATAGAGATCAAATCTAAAAAATTAAAAAAAATAAAAGGTGAATAAATTAAAATAATAATAATAATTAACATTTCATAAATTATTTGCAATAAAATAAGTAACAATAAAAAAAATAAGGACCAAATTTGATAGATAAAAAATTTCAATAAAAAAAAATGATAAGAAAAAAGCAAATAGCAATTATAAAAATAAGGACCAAAATTAATATAAAAATTAAATTTAAGAGATGGAATTGAAAAATAAATATTCAAAACAAATTATATATAGCAATCAAAAGTTTGAGGATCAAATTTGATATAATCAGCAAATAATGACATTTCTAAATTTTTCACAATTTCCGGAAAGTGTTTTCCGCCCAAATTTTCCGGAAAACACTTTCCTGAAAACCAAGCGAAATTTTTCTTTGACCGGAAAGTGTTTTCCGTTGACCAACTTTCCGGAAGACAAACAAACACAGGAAAGTTTGGAAAGTGGTTTCCCGGAAAGTGAATTCCGGGAAACAAACATAGCTTAAGTTAATATCAATTAGAATATTCCTAAACCACAAAGCTTGATTGATAGCAGTTGTTGCTACAACAAAATTAGCTTTAGAAGTGGATTGAGCTTGAGCTACAGTTTCTTTTTTCATTGATTTCCATGAAAAACACCAAATTTTGGGGAGAAATAGTAGCCTAAGGTGCTATTCAAATCATCAATAGAACCTCCCCAGTCATCGTTTGAGCACCTTACCAGCTTGAATTTCTTGCTTCTTGTGTATTTGATGCCAAAATTGTATGTTCCTTTGACATATCTAATCACTCTTTTAGCAGCCTTGAAATGTAATTCTGATAGAATTTGAATTGCCTGTCGTGTTATTCATTTCACTGTTTGATTAAATACAAAGAAGATAAATGTCGTTGGCTATGACTAATGGGCCTGGGCTATGAAATCAATACATGATAAAATAAAAGACATAATTTACATGTTCTAATAATAATTTACATGTTATTCCTTCGCGTTATCAGATTGCTGACATCTTCACTAAGGGTCTTTCGCTGCAACTCTTTGATGATTTTCGGGATAGTCTCAACGTTCGACAACCTCCAGTTTCGACTACGAGGGTCTAGTGCTGAGGCTGAGTACCGCGGAGTGGCTAATGTCGAACTTGACCACGAGCGACTTTCTCTCGGACAAAGTGAATATCCATTTCAATGTGCTTAGTGCGCTGATGTTGAACCGGGTTGCCCGAGAGATATACTGCACTAACATTGTCACAATAAACTACAGTGGCTTTCGAAACAGGACAATGTAACTCCAAAAATAAATTTTGGAGCCAACATGATTCAGAAACAACATTAGCCACTCCGCGGTACTCAGCCTCAACACTAGACCGTGACAAAGTAGGTTGTTTTTTTGCAGACCAAGATATTAAGTTATCCCCAAGATATACACAATATCCAGACGTCGACCGTCGTGTATCTGGACAACCACCCCAATCAACATCAGTATAGGAAAGAAGATCATGAATCGAAGAGGGGTATAGATGAAGACCAAATGCACTAGTACCCTTAATGTAGCGAATGATACGCTTCAATGCAGTCATGTGTTGAGATCGGGGATCATGCATAAAAAGACATATTTGCTGAACCGCATAAGAAATATCTGGTCTGGTAAAAGTCAGATATTGGAGAGCACCAGCAAGACTGCGATACTCAGTGGGATCATGATAAGGATTTCCTGATGACAGATTGAGTGTGGCTTTTGAGTCCACTGGTGTAGAAGACGGTTTACAAGAGGACATACCGGCCCGCTCAATTATTTCTTCTGCATACTTCTGTTGAGACAGAAAAATACCACCTGAATGTCTGGTAACTGAGATTCCTAGAAAATAACTGAGAGGCCCCAAATCTTTCATAGCAAACTCCGAGCCAAGCTTAGACATAATGGATTGGCGAAGAGCAGCTGAAGAAGCAGTAAGAATTATGTCATCCACATAAAGCAGAATATAGGCCATATAATTTTCCTGACGATAAATGAATAAGGAATGATCTGAAATACTGTGAGAAAACCCCAAAATAGCAACATAATCTGCAAACCGTTGGTACCAAGCACGAGGGGCTTGCTTAAGTCCATAAAGAGACTTCTTTAGCAAGCAAACATAATCTGGGTGTTCTGGATTTCGGAAGCCTGGAGGTTGATACATGTAGACTGTTTCATCAAGATTCCCATGCAAAAAAGCATTTTTTACATCTAATTGATGAAGACACCAAGATTTCGATAAAGCAATACTGAGTACCGTGCGGATGGTAGCGGGTTTGACCACCGGACTAAAAGTTTCTCCACAATCAACACCTGTTTGCTGACCTGCACCATCACCGACAAGACGAGCTTTATATGTTCTAATAAATTCACTTGAACAATGCATGAATTTAGACAAGATACTCACAATATTTAAAATATCAGGCCTAGTTCCAATGAGATACATCAAGCACCCAATTAGTTTTTTGAATTGTACTTGATCAACTATATATGAACTCCATCTTCTTTACATACCTTCTCATTTTGATTTATGGAGTGCTAATTTCCTTGTATTCTTCAATTTTGAATTTCTTAAGGATTTCTTTGGCATATTTCTTCTAACATGTGAAAATTTCATGTTCTGCCTGCTTAACTTCCATTCCAAGGAAGAAAGTCATCAAACTGAGATCTGTCATTTCAAAAATATTCATCATCTCTTGCTTGAATTTCTCAACACATGTTGCGAGCATTAAACACACAAGATAATCTAGAACTTTACATATCTGCTGTAGTCTCTTGGCATACATCAAGTTTTAACATTTGTGCAAAATGAATCTCTTGTTAGATATCAACAGTTTCATCATTAAATAATAGTATTAGCTCAGCAGAATTCTTCAAATAGAAGAGTTTAGTAATCAAATGTGTAGAAAACACCAGATGTAGAACAATGTATGAAACAACTGTGATTTTATTGATATAGGTACACGTATAATTCAAGAAGACAATGAAATACAGGGAAATAGGAAGCGATAACGCTCAAACGAATGAATAACACCAGAAGCAAACGGCACAAATATTCCTCGCCCTTCTACACAGAGATCAAAAGATACGTACTTCCTGACAGAAAGCATATATAGTAACCAAACTCCAAACGAACAATAGCATGGTCTACTTAGTTTCCAGGAGGCGGGGAGAGGAAAGGGATAGAAGGAATTGTTGTTGGGAAAGGGATGGATGGCATTGTTGTTGGGATAGGGAAGGTGGGAATTGAGGGCATGCTTGGAAGTGGAGGCAAGGTGACCTTGGGGAGGCTAGGCATTGTTGGCAGGCTTGGAAGTGGAGGCATTGAGGGCTTAGGCAGGGAAGGTTGTGTGGTTGGCAATGTGGGCTGTGGTAATGTTGGTATAGAAGGCATTGGTGGCAATGTTGGTTTAGGCAGGTTGGGTACCGAAGGTAAAGGGGGCAATTGCAGAAGCTGACGAGCTGCCTCGCCACCTGAAATCGATAAAGCAATGAAGAGAGCTAAGATAAAACAGCTGAAACTCGCCATCTTGAAAGCTAGGTAGGTAGCTAGGATTTTAAGGCTTGGAAGAGACTATGTATGAACTAGCAAGGTAGCCAGGATTAAGAAAACAAAGAGTTGTGTGATATTGGATGAGAAAAACCAGGGGATGATTATGGGTTTATATAGATGGAGATGTAAGAAGGCGAGATCTGGTTGTTCCATGTGGTTGGTTTAGTTTAGAAAATAGGATTGTTAGCTCAACTTCTTTTCCATCTTCCATTGAAAACAGTACCAAGTCTTCCATTTCTTCTTATTGTTATTGTGACACGTTATGTTTTCTTCTTTCCCTTAACTTGGGTTGCTCAGGATTCAAACTTGTGTTTGTTCACCAATCACACGATAAAACATGTGATGAAACTAAGGAGAAATAGTTAACCAAGAAATATGTAATGAAATTAAGTATGTCGACAGACAAAAATAATTACAAAATATTATCATGTGTTCTAAACTATGTGGAAGATTTTTCATCTTGTAATCGGAAGATTTAGGATCCAGTTAACTGTGTGTTTGGATAGTAAAAATTGATGAAAATACCTACAAGAAATTTAATTGTTTGAAAATAACATGTTCGATAATGAATTTACTAGATAAAAGATCTAAGCTCTTCACATCCAAAAACATGTACTTATATGCTTGTTTGAAATCTATTTTTGACAAATATCTTCTTCCGACAGTAGTTCTTGAAATGTCTTATCCTTTCAATACCCCAATACTATCCCAACTATATAATCTCTTGCATCACAAATAAACTCAAACGATAAATTCCATAACTATAGGAGATGTCATTAATTTCTCTCTAAGCAACAAATAGGTTTTCTCACACTTTTCATCAAATGAAAAATGGTTTTTCTATTAGTATAATATCCCAATACTTTTCATGTGCAAATACGCTCTTAATGCCCTTCACTGTCGTTGAAGCTGGAAGTTTCTATATGGCCTCAATCTTAGCTTTGTCTACCTAAATTTCCCTAGCTTGAGGCCCGGAAATTATACCTTTATTTACCATGAAATGACACTTATCCTAGTTCAATACCAAACTAGTTTCTTCATATAGTTCCAAATCAAAGCTAACATTGCAAGGCAATCATCAAATGAAGATCAAAATATAAAAACAAATCATCCATGAAGACATCAATAATTTGCTCAACCATGTCTACAAAAATGATCATCTTGCACCTCTGAGAGGTGGTTGGCACATTTCACAATCCAAAAGCCATCTATTGGAGAGAGAAAAGGTACCATAAGGGCAACAGAAGGTGGTCTTCTTTGGTCCTCTAGTGATATGGCGATTTGATTATATCAGAAATAGCCATGTAGAAAGTAGTAATGTTAATTCTAGTATGTATCAATTTATTATTTGCATCCGTCACCACTGCCGTTCTGTTTTTCTGCGGTATAACATGATAGAACTAACAATAGAAGAACTTGGAGGCTTGCGTGGGACAAAAGAAAAGGAAACAGAAGAAAATCATAGTTAGTCAACAACGATCATCATATGCTACTGTTTTTCAATAGAGATGGATATGAAGGTGAGCTAACAATAACAAAACTCAAAATAACTCCCCAGTTTTCTCAACTACGTCAACAATTCAAGAGAAATCTCCCCTCTATATAAACCCAAAGAAAAGTACTGGAATGTCACTCACAAATTCGTGCAATCATCTTGCTGTTGCTTGTATCTTGCCTCATTGTCTTGTGATCAGGCCTTGGAACATTAACAGCATGGCAACTTTCAAGTGTCTTTTCTTGGCTCTCTTCATTGCTTTGTCGTTTTTTGGTGGCGAAGCAGCTCGCAATCTTCTGCAATTGCCAAATTTGCCTTCTGTCCCGAACCTGCCCAAACCAACATTGCCACCGTTGCCTTCTATGCCAACTCTGCCGCAGCCCACCTTGCCAACCACTCAACCTTCACTTCCTAAGCCCACTTTGCCTCCGGTTCCTAGCCTCCCTACGATGCCAACAATGCCTGCAGTTCCGAAACTCACCTTGCCTCCACTCCCAAGCATGCCAACTCTGCCTGCTGTCCCAAAGGTCAGCTTGCCTCCACTTTCAAGCATGCCCTCGATACCCACAATTCCAATCCCAACAACACTTCCCTCCATTCCATTCCTCTCCCCACCACCAGCTACCACTAAGCCCTGAGTTTCTTCACCGTGTTCCACGAAGCCCTACCATTAGTATGTCTGTGAGCGGATAGTGCTTATACTAGAGCATTTTCATGATGTTGTGTGGCAATATTCTCTCTCTTTTGTATTTTGATTCATTCTGTATTTATGCTCTTGTACTTTGAGATATATATCATCACTGTATTATGTTTTTCGATTTTTGTTTTTCTTCAAAACCCTTCTATCAGAGTGTTCTTGATCATGTGATGACATGAATTTGAATGTCCACCATCCAAATCTATCAGAGATTTCTATCTGGCCGGGAATTTTTATTTCACTACAATAAAAAGAGGTCGTTTGCAACGGATTTTTGCAACCGAAAAAAATCCGTTTCAAAAATTGTAGTAGATTAGCAACGGAATATGTTTAGCAATGGATTTTCCGTTGCAAAACATATTCTGAAAAAAAAGAAAAAGAAAAAAGTGGACTGCAACGGATTCATCGTTGCAAATTTAAATGGCAACAGAAAGTCCTTTGCAATGTAATGTTCATTTGCAACAAAAAATTTGTTACAAATGAAAAATATGCTGCAACGGATTATCTGTTGTTGATTAAAGCTGCAACGTCAAATCCATTGCCAGTTTTTTTTTAAATCACTTAAATACCTGTGTCGGCGCTAATTTAACACAATTAACTTAAGCGTAAGTGTTCTTCGCTCTCAATTTTCCAAAACAAAGCGCCAGTGTTCTTCTCTCTCAATTTTCCAAAACAAAGCCTGTGCATGCCCCTCAGCAAAACCATTACTGAACAATGAAATCAAAATTTGTTTCAGCTATGTTTCATTTATCTCCACACGCACCTCAACGGTTTACTATTCATTACAATAATATAATTACTTTTTTCTCTACAACATTAAATCTTTTAATTTGGTTTTTGAGTCAAAATGGTCTTTTCATTGTCGTGACGACAATTTTTTACGTGCTTCACGCCTCGTAATCTCCCGGGATTTGGGGGACAACGCCGCGCGGTGAAAAGGGATGTGTTTTATATCCGTAGAACCTATTGGTCTACGAGAGTCTGGATAAAGGGACTTATTGTGCAAGGGAAAGATGCATCACTCTCAGTGCACTCTACCCAATTTATTTTTGGGTTGGGTTTCCACTCCTTGCCCTAGAAGCCCAGGTCGCTTAGGCGTTTGGGCCGGGCACAGAGCCAAGCCCGCCTCACTCAAGCCTGACTTGCATGAACAGTGGGTCGTGAATTACATCCCATTGCATGCAGCGACGAGGCGAAGAAGATGATGAATAGTGAATTTTTCATGTGTGACTAAAGGTGTACCTGATAGTACCATTGGGTAGAGAAGGTCGAGTTGGTTGTCTCACTGGTGGTGGTGTTGTCAATGGTGGCCTGTGGTGGCCGGAGGAAGCATCCAAAGGTATCGAGGCACACGTTGCAGCTACTGCAACCATGGTTGTTGCCTCGCAGAGAGTGTGGTTAGGTTGCTTGTGTGTAGGGGAACTTCATGTTGGTGATAAGGGTGATGTTAGGTGGTTAGGCAACCACTTTTGGTGGGGAGAGAAAACTCGGCTGAGCTGTTTTTAGAGAGAGAAATGGGTTTTGAACTAGGAGACTGAGAGAGAACAAGTTGCCGAGGGAGATTGGGATGATGGTGTGATTTTTATGCTTGTTTTCTATGCCAAAATCCTCAGTAAATTTTCCCATAATGTTTCTTTGTTTTTCTTCTTTTTCCCTGTCATGCAAGGTTGTTATTCATAAGAGAAAATTGGCCTGCCACGATGGCTGAAACACTGTGGTTGTCGTCGGCGTGGTGGCCTGCAACAATGGCGTGGTGGTTGTTAGTAGTGGCACAGGTGGGCTATCGGCAAGCACAAGCGAAGTGACTGTAGTCTTGAGAGAAATTGGAAATGCAATTTGATCCTTCAATTTATAATTTTTCTAATTCTACCCTCATTTGACTTTGAACTTTTAATTTTGTGCAATTATATTCGCGTCATAAATTAAATTTTAGCCTTAACTTTGCGCGCCTTTTTTATTTTGATCCCTAGTTTCCAATTTATGCTATTTGACCCTCAATTGACCATTAAACTCTCAATTGTCTTCAATTTGACCCTCGATTTTGCACGATTGGCTTGGAAAAATTCAATTCAGTCTCCGAAAATTCCAATCTTCTCAATTGAACCCGAATTAAGCTCTAGAACTTGATTTTCCATTGATTAAGCCCTTAATAAAATTAATTTAACCAATTTAAAGTGTAATTAAGTTCTTGCACTTAATTAAATCCTTCAATTGGATCTTAAATTAATTCTCAAATATAATTATACTTTAAATCAGCCTATGATTAAATCAAAATGGCCTATAAAAAATATAATTATACCTTTCGACTTAATTTTTACACAGATTTATCCAATGATAAATTATTTTTGCCTTGAATCTGTACTTTCCTCTATTTTTAGCTACAAAAGAGATATGATCGGACTCTCGAAAAACAACGAAAATTTCCACATTGATTTTTCTACCAACACCAACCTCTTTTATTTTATTTTCGTTATTTTTGGCAGATTATTTTTCTTTATGATTTAATATCTCATTAACTTACCAAACTTATAGTGAATGGGTTTGTAATGTTGTTTTTAGACTTGATGAAATCCAAAAACTAACACCATGAGATATTAAACATCTAAATGATTTATGTCTAACAATTGTATTTCTCTTTATTTCATTTAAAAATTTAGTTTTAACTCCAATTATAGTGGTTAGACTATCACAATGTATATATATAGGTGATATTGGTTTAAAAGCAAATGATATATCAATTAAGAGATTTTGAAGCCTACTCGGCTTTTGAAATAGAAACATCTAATGGAACCAATTATGCTTATATGGTGAACAAGTAATTATGGCTTGTTTAGAAAATTTATAACAAATTGTACCACCATTAAAGTAAAAACATACCCCACTAGTAGATTTTATTTTTCTTAGAAGTAGAAATCTAATTAGCATCACTAAATCTCTTTATTATAGTTGGCATAATCAATATCACTCCAATGTGAAAACACTTTAAGATTTTATATATCTACCAAATCTACCACAACGTATGCTATATCAGGTCTTGTATATTTGGCTAAATGTAATAATGATCTAATAATTTATGACAATGTATATGAGACACACTTTCACTACTATTTTTTCTTAATTTAGTAAAAGAATCAAACAGACTACGTACAAAAGACATATCAAAATAATTAAATTTTTTTAATACAATGTGATTGAGTTAAAGCAAAAATATTTATATTTTTCAATAATCACTTGGCCAAATAAACATTAACCGGGCCAATATCCTTAAAACCGTATAATAATTTTCATACAAATAGATTTAGAAATATTTTTAACTTAAATATTACTACCACAAATCATAATGTCATCAACATACAGACATAAAACTATATAATAATTTTCAATTTGGTAATATAAATACATTTATAAACAATATTTATTTGAAAACCTTCAAATAACATGACTTGATTATATTTATATGCGTCATTGTTTTGGAGCTTGTTTTAAACCATAAACAGATTTTACAAGTTTACAAATTTTCTTTTCTTCATCAGGCATAACAAAAGTTTTTGTTTGATTTGTATAAAATAAATTCTAAATTACCATTTAAAATAGTAGTTGTAACATCCATACAATGAAATCCTAATTTGTAAAAAGAAGTTAAAGCAACTAATAATGTAATTATAGTGATTTTACAAATTGGTGCATGTGTAAAAAAAAAATCTACTCCTTTCTATTTAAACTTCTTAGAAAATAATCTTATCTTAAATTCTTCTTTAGATTTATTAGTTCTCAATTTCTTTCTAAAAACTCATTTATGACGTATTGTCTTATAGCCTTGTGACAAATTAGTCAAAAACCAAGTTTTATTAGAAAATAAAGAATTCATTTTATCTGTTTTTTCAAAAGAGAACTTCAATATATGTCATAACTTCATTGTATTTTTTAGGTTAATTTTTCTAAGTAAAAATATAAAAAAAATACAAAAAAAAACTTTGCTCTTTTATTTATTTTAATCTTTCTAATTTTATTAGAAGCATGATTATCAAAAATATCTATTTTAGAAGAACAACTTTCATTAAGTAGTTTAAGAAGATTCATATTTTATTGCGCGGACTATACATGACTAGTGCATATTGGATGCTTTGTAAGCTAGTTAATTGCAAGTTTTAACAAACATCCATATGATTGCAACTATCATCAAAGTTTCAGAGAATTAAGGCATACAAAATTAACATATTATTTAAATCAACAAACAGACGAGAGCATTTGTATCAAAGACCAAACTGATATGAAGAATCGATGCTACAATCATTCGATGGGTCTCTTAAACTTGCTGGATCATCCATATTGATCCTATCATCATTTGATGTCTGTTGTGGAATGAGAAAAGGCTTAGGAGGTATTTGTAGAGATTCAATATCTGCTACAAGCATCTGTACAACTTTGTGCATTGAGGGACGATCAATAGGCTTCAATTGTATGCACCATAATGCCACTATAGTCATCTTTTTTGTTGTTATCTTTTCCTGCTCCGTGGCTTCATCTTCTAGTATATCCTTTTCTTCACTAACTTGGTCATAGATCCATGAAGGGAAGTACATTTGGCTCGAATGATCTGCCAATGCATTCAAGTTTTTTCTTCTCCCAACCATTTCCATTAACAACATCCCAAAACTATAGACATCGGCTTTGTAAGAGACGCCTCCAATGCTTTTGTAAAATAATTCAGGAGCCATGTATCCTATTGTTCCTCTAGCCATAGTGAGGGGCACAGTGCTATTTTTAGCCTGATACAATTTCGCTAGTCCAAAATCTGAAACTTTTGGAGTAAAGTTTTCATCAAGAAGAATGTTGTGAGGCTTGATGTCAAAATGCAAAATCTGCATTTCACAACCTTGATGTAGATATTCAATACCACGGGCCACCCCAAGAGAAATTTCATATAGTTTATGGTTGCTTAGAGGGATGCTACCTTGTTTGGAAAATATATACCTTTCAAGAGATCCATTAGGCATGAACTCATATACAAGGGCACGCTTTGAGGCCTCAGCTGTAAAGCCTATGAGTTGCACCACATTGCAATGGTGAATTCTTCCAATGGTGGCAACTTCATTGATAAAATCTTGCCCTTTAGTTTTCTCTTGGCGCAAAAGTTTTACTGCAGCAAAACGGCCACTACGAAGCTTTCCTTTGTACACTTAGCCATAACCTCCCTCACCTAACTTGTCTCTGAATCCATTGGTTATCTTCTTAATCTCCGAGTAAGAATACCTTATAGGTATGAGATTATGATCATCACTTTGCAAGAATTCTTCAATGTTATCATACATTGATAAATGCCTTCTTCGCCAATTATAGACCAATAAGGTTATGAGACATGGAAGCCCGCAAAGGAATAATAATGTATGATATATCACTGCATAAGATATTATAAGGACATTAATCAATTATGGAAATATATTATTTGTTATTAGATTTCCATGTAATTTATATTTTTTTAATTTTATAAATGAAATTATGATTCCTAGTTCAAAAACATAAAATTTCTTCAAATTTGATATTCTTATCACTAAATAAAATTTAATTGAGATTTCATTGATTTTAGGGAAAATGAAAAACAAAAAAGCAATAGTTAGTTCTTCTGCCTATATTGTTTTCAATTTTTGTCATTTTATTGATTTGTTAGTTTATTCATTACCACATAATCTCTCCCTGTTTACTTCTTAGAACAATCATAAATATGAGTCATTAATACCTTTATTCGGAATATTTTTTAATGTTTTTATACAGTCCTCTAGGTATTTTATATAATATCCCTCTATTGTGATTTGATCAATTTCCATTAAAATGTGAACGTGTGTCAATAACATAGAATTTTACGCAAAAAAGAATAAATAAAAAAATGTTAAATTTTATAAAAAAAAAAACTAAAATTTGAAAATTCAAATAAATTTGAAAACTTGATAAATTAACCAGTATAAAGAGTATTGTAAATATTATTTCTCATAGTATAGAAAAATAGGAAAAAAAAGAATATGTTAAGTCATTGATATTTATTGACATTTTGTACTTTTTAATAATTTTTTAAACACCATTTGTTTTTTCCTAGAAGCTTTTCAATTTATTTTCTTCAGTTTCTAATATGATATAAAGTTTTTAGTATTTGTTTTTAATATTTCTTGTATCCTTGATAAGTCTTGAGCTTGAAGTTCTATGTTTTTTATGCTTGTCCATATTTAAAAGAAAAATTGATAGAATCATAAATAAGAGACCACATTAAGAAATTATCAAGAGTAGATATTTTATATGATTAATATAAATGGGTGAAATATCAAGAGTATAGAAATGAAATATTTGATTAATCCAATAAACACCTTTTAAAAATGAATTTATGCTGGTTTTTATATGCCTCTATGATGCAAACAATAAAGTTTATAAAATATAAATAAATAAAAACACTCTGGATATTTTATATGATTAATTAAAAGATTTTCATTCAATCGCATTATCAGTCATTGTTTATAATTAAGAGAGAATAAGGATATTAATACATATTTAATATGAGGCTAAAACAATATAAATTTGATCGATTTGCAAGAAAATAAGTAAATAGAATTGAATTGAAAAATTAAGATTTGAAATTACAGAAATAAGCAAAAGGTAATGGATGAAAGTATTGAAGAACCAAAGTATGGAGATAATATTGCACTTAATTAATGGTTTTGCATCTTAATACATAAATTTAATGTCTATTTGATAGTGTGTTTGCGTTGTTTTTGAAAATATTTTTTATTCAAAAATATATTAAAAAAAATTATTTCTATCAAAATATTTTTGACACGAGCACATTAAAATAATTCAAAAACATCAAAAATATTTAATGGTTCACAGTTAGCTGAAGAAAGCAAAGGAGAATACTTACCGATGATAACTAGTAGGGTAATGAGCAAAACTATGGGAATGCTTAGAAAATCTGAAGAGATAGCCGTAATATAACGTTTGTTTCCTGCCAAATAAATACAAATAGAAACATAATCAATATGACGTAGGAGCAATGCTCTTGACAGTTGCCTTGGTCACTCTCTTCCTCTATTACGTTTCAAGAAATTCCTCAAACTTGTTAATTCTCTTCTAATGTGAAGAGAGAAACTAAGATTGAGATTCGAACCCCCTAAAATTGACATCCATTTTCGTAAGCATGAACCACATGTAGGATACCAAGTGATTGTGTGGGAGTATTTGTTGATGTTGTTTTTGAAAATGTTTTTTGTTCATAAATACATCAAAATGATATTTTTATTTATTTTTTAAAAAATTATTTTTGACATCAGCACATGAAAATGATCTAAACACAAAAAAAAAATTAATTCAAAGTAAAAAAAATAAAAATAATATTTTTGAAATACAGTGTAAAACACCCATATAGGCTTTGTTCTCATATATCACAACTTATACACACATATATAAATTTATTTAGCCACCTTTTAGGTTCACCCAAAAAAAACTCACCTAAGCTGTCATATTGTATCCAGAAGTTATCTATATTCAACAACAAAAAAAGGGTATTGTCAGCGTCTAGAATTAAAGGAAAAGGCTAAGGTATATTTATCAAATCCAAGACATATATATATTCTTTTTGCAGATGATAAATAATACATGATCAAAAATAGTCCTCACCTTGTAAATAATTGTTTAGCGGCCATATTGCTACATTTCAAGGAAAAAGAAAACGTTGTGTCAGTGTTCAGAATATTATTATAAGATTACTGATTCGTGAAATTAATTGAAAGAAATTAAGACCACGCATGTCTGTTTTGACACTAGAAGGGTATGAATTGTGAAGTTTCATGTTTAACATTTTATGTAACTAGAAGAAGTGTTCTTACGAAAGTGAGAGAGTATAGTATTAGCCAGAAAATCTGCAAGAGAAACAAACAGTTGTTAAAGAGACCTGGTTGCCTTCATGGGCTTAGAGAATAATTCTGCATAGAAAAGTTGAGGAATTGTAATGAAATGTAAGAGATAGTTATACAGAATAAAACACCATCAAGTCGTACATAGAGAAAGGAACTGGAAAAAAATATTTAACAATTCAAAGGAGCTGCTTACGTATTGGAGGTCCGATGAGAGCACCAATTACTGTGTTCGTTTGGAAAAAGAGGAAGAAAAACAAAGAAGGAGTCAAATGAATGAGATTAATTGAAATCATTTAAAGAGATTACTAATCGGCATGCATGCAGAAAACTTAAATTCCATATTCAATTAAAAACCACATTTCACCATATTATGAAATATATACACTAAGAGACAAACTGAAATTAACCACATATTTTTTTAGCTGGTTTAATATGTTATGCAATGAGATAAAATATATATTTTTTATAATTAGCGATTGTGTTATTTTTAAATAATATTTTATTATTAAACTTATGATATCTGAAATCATTTATTAGTGTTGTAAATATAAAATTAAAATTAGAGTTATACGAGTCTTCT
The DNA here is from genome assembly GCA_032356905.1 of Salix exigua. Classification (NCBI taxonomy): domain Eukaryota; kingdom Viridiplantae; phylum Streptophyta; class Magnoliopsida; order Malpighiales; family Salicaceae; genus Salix; species Salix exigua. The sequence goes on along the minus strand of CM063604.1, from coordinate 4,931,410 downwards.
CTTTAGCTGATAAATTGGTCTTACATGCGGCGAAGCACGCACAGGGTAAGTGATGTTTATTATAATTTCTGAATAAAAATATTTTTAAAAACAATATTCACCACACTTTCAAACAATTACAAATTATCAAGAGTGGAGGAGAGAAAGAGAGTAACGTACCGCGATCATCAACACAGTAGTGGTTATCAAGGTTAAAGTGGTTCTCTTTGGCATAATCACAAGCAACCAGCTGCTCCCATGAAAGCTCAAAGCCATATGCCAAAATATCCTGGACTTCTATCAAAGACATGTTGGTAATATTTTTCAGTTGAAAAACTGAAGGTGCTTCATACATCAAATCTATACGGCACAAGTCGGGTAATTCAGCAATTGCTGCAAAATCACAAGCCATCACATAGGAATAAACACTGCCATTGTTGCAGGAAGAAGAATTGACGAAATCAAAAGGGGGACTCGGTATTGGATTTGGGCAGCTAATAAAAGTTAATGAAAAGAAGTAAGAGATAATAGAGCTATAAGGATAATAGTGACCGTAGTTGAAGCCACGACCCCCCTGAACAGAAGAACGAGGGATGGAGAGGCAATCATCCTCTTGAAAATCAGCTTCCACAACTCGAATTATGAATATAGGGTGATAATGGATTGCCTGAACATAATATTTTACCCCCTCCAAGTACAAAGTTGTGCGGTTGTTTTCACAACCAAGTTCATATTCTTTGAGGCCACAGCTTTTGGGATCGGTTTGTAATCGAAAAGGGTAGCTGATATTAGTGATATTACCACAAGAAGAGGGAGAACAGTTATTTGTAGCACTGCAACAATGGTAGCCGGCTAGGATGACTAGAAAAAGAAGTGATGAGTACGCACCAGAAAGCTGCTCTAACATTCTACTCGACATTGCAGGGAAATGAAATGATGGATTGTTCTTGAGAACAATACTCTTTTTATAACGACACCAGCTAATTGATTCCATCACCATTCAACACGACAGCAATAGCTGGGCACAAAGTCTACGAATTATTGAATACATTGTCACCGCATTAGGAAATTACATGAGGGGGTTCCCACAAAAGAAGGAAGCTTCGATGACTTTGCAACGATTGCAAAATCAACGCAAAACGAAGCTGGTAGAGAAATTGAATTAAAGCCATTTTCTAAGTACTTGCACATAGAAAATCGTATGTAGTCTTCCTGATTTTCGTGATTGTTCGAGAGTGTGGTTTAATTTTATTTTTTAAAATTATTTTTTATTTAAAAATATATTAAAATGATATTTTTTTATTTAAAAAAAATATATTTTTGACATTAACATATAAAAATAATCTAAAAACACTAAGAATAAAAATATTTTTAAAATGCAGTGTCAAACACTCATTTATTGAAGACTACTTTTAACAGCACCATAATCAATTGCTCCCCACTAATATTAAACAAGCTTTTTATTGCCGAAAATTAATATAATGAAATGATAAAAAAGAAATCTACAATACAACTCGGAAAAACAAGAGAAAACTAAAGACTATTTTTTTGTTAAGGAACCATCTTGCTGAAGTCTCGGAATATAATTTATATTATTTTCTAATTCATGTTTTCAAGTAAAATTTTTTAGTTTTGAAACTTGAATAAACTCACACTAACCTATATTTGATTTTTATCAAATAGAATAAACATAGTGAGATTTGAAATTATTACCGCTAAACCAACAAAGCTCTAATAATATATAAAAAAATTATTTTATCTAAAAAGTTAAGCTATTAGACAAAATACTACAATAAAGTTTATATTATTTTCTAATTTTCTAAAAAAATTGTATTTCATCGTGGGATCGACACAAAGCTAGTAGTGTATGCTCCGACCACTGTACCAAGTCAGTAGAAGACACGGCAGGAAGTCTTCATTCTGAATTTTCCAAGTCAACAGAAGACCCAACAGGCCACTAAGAGAAAAAAATGCAAGGTAGCTCATTCGGGTGGGTATTAATTATATTTTCCATATATATATTGAACTTTTGGACTCTCTCTCTCGGTGCTTAAAGCCAACAAAGCAATGGTATTTTACCTAATCCAATAAAGAAAAGTACCCAATAATTAACACACCGTTGTGTTTTAAAAATGTTTTATAAGAATTTAAAAAATATTTTTTTATTTTATATTTTAAATTAAATATATTTGATATTTTTATATCACTTTTATAGATTAATATTAAAAATAATATTTAAAAAATATAAAAAAAATATTTTAATACATTTCTAAATAAAAATAATTTTAAAAGCAATATTGATTTTATTTTCAAACAGTCCTTATCTGCCCACGAAGCCTGAATATAGAAATCATGAGCTGACTTGCCCGCGCGTTGCGCTGAGTTTTTTTTATGTAGAAAACTAATTGATTTTCTACGTATTGTAATTAGTTATTTTAAAGAGTTATTATTGCCTATATATATATATATATATATATATATATATATATATAGGCAATCATATTAAATAAATATAATTAGTCTCGCATATTTCTAAGAAAAAAAACTAATAATAATCATTATCATTATTTTGAATGCTTTATCTAGGCTTTTTTTCTATGTTGGAAATTGAATGATTTTATACATGTTGTAACTAGTTATTTTAATATTTTAAATTAAATTAGTAAACTTTAATACCGAAAATATTAAGGATTTTTAATAAATTTGCATGGAAGGATAAAAATGAAATAATTTAAAATCACCAAGCCTAGCGATTTCTTTGTTTAGTTCTAGTATACAAATAATAATAATAATATTAAGTAATTTATCTGTTCTGTCTACAATAATTTGAGTCCAGGTGAACAATAAAAATCAGTAATAAAACTGAGACCTCTTTTAGCTTTTAGAATAATAATAATACGCACTCCACGAACAACTGTACGAATTTAAAAAAAAAAACAAATTATTTCAAGGACTAAGCTCAACATAACAATTAGATTTTTTTTTCTAATTAATATCTAAACTCGGGTTTAGTACATGAAAAATTATTTGTAGTTGTTTGTTTGGTTTAACCCATAAATACTAATAGTCTCTTCCAAAATCTTTTGTTGCAAATTTAAATAATATTTGCAGATTAAAATGTACATGTAAAGCCATTATATTCAAATTTATTATTTGATCTATGGTAGCTAATAATATGGATATCCATTATGATTATTACTAGAATTAATTCCTTAACCATTTAGCTTTTAAAACTAGTTATAAGAAGAAGGGTGAAAGAAAAGTCTTAAACGATGTTTCTTTGCACTCTTCCTTACCTTATATTTTAGTGTTATATTTTGTTTGTAAACTTTGACTTTTCTTTCAAATCTAAATCTTAAATTAATTTTATTGAGAGATATTTGAGTTTATAGTCTCTAGTTTATATATTGTTGTTTAAAAATGCATATAAAAACATTATAATTCGTATTAAAAAAACACAAACTTGATCATATTTTTATTTCAGAAAGAAAATAAAATTTTAGAGTTGTTTTTATATTTTAACAATAACTCAATTCATTTTCTAATGTTATCTTGTTGTGCTTCCATTTTCATCACTTTATTAACACAATGGCTAGGCAAGGAAGTGTGGCCTTACTTATAAGTGGTAAAGAACAAGGAGATCGAGGGAGATAGCTTTGATGGTCCATTCAAGATGTAAGGTTAATATGGTATATTGTGGTTTGTGTTTTTTTAATTATCAATTTAAAAGTGTTTAATTAATTAATATACATTATAGTTTTGCATGGGTAGCATTTAATCTTTTTTTTAAATCTTAATTTTTACTATTTTTATTGTAAGCTAAAACTTTATTTGTCACTGCACGCAAAGAGATTTTTACTATTTTTCCATTTCATTTTTAATGTCCATAACAACAAACAAATCAATTTTTTTAAGAAAAAAGTAAGGAAAGTAGTAATCTATGTTTTATCTCCAAAATTGTTGGGAAATTAAATGGAAATAATTAGAGAAAAATTACAGCCTAGATATTCTTTCTTTTTCTATTTTAAACTTAGCAACTAAAAACAATAATAAAAATAATTAGAATTAAAAGTAAATATGAGAAGTTTAAGATTGTAGCATGTAGTAGCACTATACTTAAAAAAAACTTTACTTTTACATAAGAAGATTTTAAATTTAATATTTTTCTCTTCTAAGATACAACAATTCATGAGAACTTTTGGATGCAGCAAAAATTTCTCAAATCCTTTAATCATTTTTTTCTTATTTGGGTTAATAAAGTGTAAAAAATAAATGTAATGTAACTTGAGATGAAAAGTGTGTGTGTGTGTAGGTTTATCCATGTCACTTATGGTGTTTTTAGATTGTTTACGGCAAAATGGATTGAAAATAAGTTTTTGAGTATATAATACATTTGCTCTAAATTTTTGATGATCCTTTGAGATTGCCTAATTTCACGTTAGCATATGACAAGTTGTCTATATATTTTTTTAAGAAAAAAAGATAAAAAGTAAATGACACATTGTTTATCTTTAATGAATATGTGTATATATAAAGACTTGGGGTTCAGGCCAAGACTTTTTTTATGGGCCAGGCATAGGCCCACGTGCTTAAACTATCTTGTTTTGTTTTGTTTTGTTTTTTGTCTTTTCCTACCATTTATATTTCAATCCATAAAATAGATTTTTTAAAAATCAACTTAGAAATCTTTCTGTTAGATATCACTAAGAAGAAGAGGATAGAACAACAACGACTTGAATTTGTTTTAATTTATTTTACGAGTTAAGTGACTTAACTTGAGTTGACTTGTGTCAATAAAAAAACAACTTAATACCAGTATATAAAAAGAAGAGGATAAAACAACACCGACTTGAAATTTTTTTTTCTCAAAATCAAATAGGGTTATAACTAGGTTACATTGGTTAGTTCTACCTAATTCAATTTGGAATCAGTGTCAGGAAAGTAGGTCGGGATTGTTAGAGAATAATATAAATCATATTATGGGACCTCACTTACAAGGTTGAGCTTTTAAGTGAGATGGTTCCTTAACATGGAATCAGAGCCAGGTTGACCCAACGGTCACGAGTTCGAATCTCACCACCCCCATTCTATTTGATAAAAATTAAGCACAAGGTGATTCAGGTCTGTGCAAGTTTCAAGCCCAAAAGGCTTTCCCTTGAGGGGGGGTGTTAAAGGATAATATAAATCATATTATGGGACCTCACTTACAAGTTTGAGCTTTTAGGTGAGATGGTTTCTTAACAGGGATCTCCATGTTAGCTATCGGGGCAGGTTGAGTTATGTGATATTGTGAATGCTTGATGTTATTTTTGAAATTGTTTTTTATTTAAAAATACATCAAAATAATATTTTATTTTTATTTTAAAAAAAAAATTATTTTTGACGTTATCACATGAAAATAATATAAAATACAAAAAACAATTATTAATTTATAAAAAAAAACGCTTTTAAATCGCAATGTTAAACAAGACTATTGTTAAAAAGTCATTGATGACAACTGAAGCTCAAAAATAGTTTTTCTTATCTGTTTATTATAGTGTAAGCATTGATAATTGCTCTAGAATACTCTAAAAATTCTCATATTTGATGAAGACAAAACAAAGATAAAAAAAAAAAATGGTTCTAACTTTGGGAATAGGTTATCTTCGTATTTCAATCATAGAACACAAGGTTGTTTTTGATGGAATTTCATGTGAAAATCATCCTCGAATTTATCTTCTTTTTTTTATGCGAGAAAACCCTATCTCTTAGACACGCATTATGGGTCTGGAAAATCTAGTAATACCTTGACTATTCTAAATTCTTACAAAATACACATATCATGATTCAAACTCGAGATTTGCAATTCAGAACTAAAAAAATTTATCACCAATCTACGCCCTTGAGGACTCCTTTCCATACTCTAACAATTCAAAGCATATGACGCTGTTTTTTGTAATTTTTTCCTCTTTAGTAAGTTTTTTTGTGGAATTTAATGAAATATTTGAGTTGTTGATGAGTTATTATAATAATTTAATTATTTTCTAAAAATAAAAAAATGCCTAATGCATAAAAAAAAACACCAACTACTTTCTTTTCTTGTGTTATTTATCATTTCTCATTCAAAGATTTTCAAGCCTTGTATCTTATCACATACAACTTTGCGATAATTGATGCTTTTGCACCAAGGCAACTCTGGCTAAAATTGAAAAGATATTAGTGATCTGTCAAGCATGATTCTAGCCATTGACTTCATTACTCTGATCTGGATCTGCATACGAGATTACCTTCCAAACACAGCATGATAGGCTGAGATTATGTTTCCATGTATAGCTCATAATCTTCCATGTATAGCACAATAGACAGCCATGATTTAGCTATGTAACCGTTACAAATACTCATGTAATTCTCTATTTAAAGTTGAATAGAATCAAAGGAAAGATAAGTTAGTTTCCCTACATGGTATCAGAGCTTTTAGAGGTATCACAAACAATGGAGTCTTCTACCTCTATGATCCCACCCGTGACCAATTCTCACTCCTCTGAAACCTAACCTGTTATTCCTCATTTACCTGATATCTCTGTTAAGCTAGCTTATAATAATTACCTGTTGTGGAAAACACAAGTCATTCCCATTTTACGTGGCAATGGACTTCTTAGCTATGTGTAGAATCAAGATTCTTGCCCATCACAAACCATTACTGGTGAAGATGGTGTGTCAAAAACCAATCCAACAGCAGCTATGTGGCTGCGAACTGATCAATTGATCCTTGGGTGGATCAATAGCTCCCTCTCTGATGGTCCCCTATCCCAAGTCATCAGCAGTGAAACCTCCTATGATGCTTGGCATGTCTTGCAGACTCTTTATGGAAGTCACACTAGGGATCGTCTTCAACAGATAAAGGGCGAATTGCAGTCGCTCAACAAAGGCAGTTCTTCTTTGGAAGATTACCTGCACAAGGCCAAATCTCTATCTTTGTCCTTACAAGGTGCAAGTAAGCCAATGGATGACGATGAGTTCATCATATGTATTCTTAGAGGCTTAGGATCTAAGTTTGATCCTATGGTGGCAGCCTTGAATGCTAGAGATGTTTTTCCACCTCTTGAAGGAGTGATTGGAAAATTACGTGATTTTGAAATACGTCTTCAAGCAACACGAGTGAATGTGCCTCCTCCTAATGTTGCATTTTTCACAAATCGTGCCAGACCCAATAATAAGTTTCGTGGAACTTATGGCTCTCGTGGTCGTAATAATACTACACCACATCAGTCGTCTCCTCAATCTCATCAAAGAGATGGTCGTCTTCCATGCTTTACAAGAGGAAATTCTAGAACTCGTACTCAAACATTTCCAAATCGTGGTGGACGCAGTGCTGGTCGTGGACGTGGAGGCATAACTTGCTTTAGATGTGGAGGTCCAAATCATAAGGCTGATGGGAGCTTTGCCACTGATGAGGAAGCAGAGCAATTCAAAGCCTTCGCTGCAATTCAAATTGCAGATCCTACAGAAGACACTTGGTACACCGACACAGGAGCAAATAACCATATGACAGCTGATACACGTGAGGTGCAAGGTATTCACTCTTATCTTGGCAATGAATCTGTTATGGTTGGAAATGGAAATGGATTACAAATATCTGGTATTGGTCAAGTCTCTCTACCTGCTACTAATATTAAACTCAATAATGTTCTTGTGGTCCCTGACATTAAAAAGAAATTGCTATCTGTATCTCAACTTACAAAGGAACATAACTGCTATTTCATATTTTATTCTTGGGGCTTTTTTCTTAAGGACTTTAGGACGAAACAGGTGCTACTTAAAGGCTACATGGTTGATGGCTTGTATCCACTCCAGCTACGACATGGTTGTGCAAAATCTCCAGTTGGTCTGTTATCAACAAAAGAATCTGGCAGCTTGTGGCATGCTCGGCTGGGACATCCTCAATCTCGAGTTCTTCAGCTTTTACGTTTATCTTTGAATAATACTGTTGGTTTGTGTGAAAGTTGTGCTTTGGTAAATCCACAAAGCTACCGTTTTGCTCACGAAAGACATATGCTACTACTTTTTTGCACACTCTTCATACCGATGTGTGGGGACCGGCTTCAATTCCATCCTATGATGGATTTTGGTTTTATTTAATAATTGTTGATGAATATTCCCGATACATATGGCATTTTCCTATGGCTCGTAAATTTGATGTTATTACTATATTTCCAGCATTCCTGAAGCAAATGACTAATCAGTTCAATACCACTGTAAAAATAATTCAAAGTGATGGTGGAGGAGAATTTGTAAATCAGAGTTTACAAGATTATTTTGTATCCACTGGGATTATTCACAGATTATCATGTCCTGGCACACCAGAGCAAAATGGATTGGCCGAACGTCGACATCGACATGTTGTGGAGACTAGTTTAACTTTAATGGCGCATGCATCTATTCCACCGCAATTCTGGACAGCTGCATTCACAACAACAGTATTCCTGATCAATCAACTTCCAACTTCTATTCTTGGAAATAAGTCCCCTTGTGAGCTTGTTTTTGGATCACCACCATCATATACTCTTTTAAGAGTTTTCGGGTGTGCTTGTTATCCTTTACTGACACCGTTTGGGAGATCCAAATTGGACTATAAATCTGTTCGTTGTGTGTTCTTGGGCTACTCTACACAACACAAAGGATATTAGTGCTTAAACATGCAAACAGGTCGCATATACATCTCTCGGCATGTTAAATTTGATGAACTAACCTTTCCCTTCAGATCTGCACAAACTCTGATTTTCGAGAGTTTAAAGTTCGTGCACTTCCCAGGCCCCTTCAACTTACAACCGTGGAATTTATATCACGGCCTTCTTTGTCTCCAACTATCACTGTTAGTGACAATGAGCACTCTCCATTTATGTCTCAATCCACTCCATGCCAAGACTCTTCTCCTATCATGGTCATTCAGGATGCACCCGACATTTCTCCTCCCATTGCTGAAACAGAGTTACCTCCACTGCCACTTGAGTCTATTCCACCATATGGTCACCCGAGCTCAAACAGGCTCCTTAAAGCCTAAAACTTTCTTTGCTACGAGATATCGAATATCTGAATGTTTTCTTGCAGATTTTGATAATCATCCACAGGAGCCTCGATCGTATAAACAAGCTCTTAATGATCCAAAATGGCAGCTAGCCATGCAAGCTGAAATGATTGCCCTCGCCAGCAACAATACATGGACTTTGGTGCCTCGGTAACCAGACATGAACATAGTCAGCAGTAAATGGGTGTTTAAAATTAAAACACGCTCTAATGGCTCAATCGAGCGCTATAAAGCTCGCTTGGTTGCCCGTGGCTTCACCAATTACCTGGCTTGGACTATGATGAAACTTTTAGTCCAGTGGTTAAACATGGCACAATCAGATTGGTTCTCACACTTGGTTTGTCCCATGGCTGGTCCATTAAACAACTTGATGTCAGTAATGCGTTCCTTCATGGCGAATTACAAGAATGGGTTTATTTATCTCAACCACCTGGCTTTGAAGACCCATCTCATCCTCAGCATGTTTGTCACTTGCATAAAGCACTTTACAGTTTAAAACAGGCTCCAAGAGCCTGGTACATGAAGTTCAGTGCTTATATTCAGCAATTGGGTTTTCATCGGTGTCCCTATGATCAATCTTTATTCACTCGACGCCAAGGTTCAGATATTATCATGCTATTGATTTATGTCGATGATATCCTTATCACAGGTAGCTCTTCTTCCAGCATCAGAAGCTTTATTTCTCACCTATCTATTGCTTTTAATATGAAGGACCTTGGCGATGCTCACTTTTTCTTGGGACTCCAGATTACACGTGATGAGTCGAACATCACTGTAACCCAAACTCGTTATCTTCTTTCCTTACTTGAGAAGTTTGGTCTAGCTGGCGCAAAACCAGTATCCACATCTATGGCTTCTAGTACATCGTTAACTGCTCATGAAGGCACTCTTCTATCTGATTCGACTTATTATCGTCGCCTTGTTGGATCACTTCAATATCTGACTTTGACACGCCCCGATGTCTCCTATGCAGTTCATAATGTCTGCCAATTTATGCAGCACCCTCGTGACTCTCATCTCATTGCAGTCAAGCGTATATTTCGGTACCTCAAAGGGACTATTAATATTGGTCTTCACCTTGTTAAAACTCCTCACATTACACTTCGTGGTTTTTGTGATGCGGACTGGGCTAGCTCAAGGGATGATCGTCGTTCAACAACTGGTTTTGCCATTTATATGGGAGATAATTTATTGTCCTGGGGAGCTAAGAAGCAAGCTACAGTATCTCGATCAACAGCAGAGGCTGAGTATCGTGTTGTAGCGTCCACCACTGCTGAACTTATGTGGTTTATAAATCTTTTGAAAAGCATCGGATATTCACTTCCAGCTCCCACATTATATTGTGACACTCTCAGTGCTCTCAGCATGGCCAAAAATCCTGTCTTCCACCATCGCACGAAACATATTGAGATTGATGTTCATTTTGTTAGGGAACAAGTTGCGCGTGGAAGCCTTTCTCTACAACATATCTCTGGTCCTGATCAAATCGCTGACATCTTTACAAAACCGTTATGCGTGGCCAAATTTTTACCAAATAGAACCAAGCTCTTCACCAGTCCAATACCGCCTTGAGCTTGAGGGGGGATGAAGAGATATCAGTGATCTGTCAAGCATGATTCCAGCCATTGACTTCATTACTCTGATCTGCATACGAGATTACCGTCCAAACACAGCATGATAGGCTGAGATTATGTTTCCATGTATAGCACATAATCTTCCATGTATAGCACAATAGACAGCCATGAATTGGCTATGTAACCGTTACATATATTCCTGTAATTCCCTATTTAAAGATGAATAAAATCAAAGGAAAGGCAAGTTAGTTTTCCTACAAAAATGTCCTCCAAGGTTTTTTTTCACATTTTTTCAAGGATAACTTGTTTTTTCATGTTTGGTAATGTAGCTCAAAGTAATTCTTAACTAAAATTATATCAAAATAATATTTTTTATTTCTATTTTTTATATCAATTTAGGCAGACAGCAACAATCAGAAGGTGAGCTAACAAAAGCTAAAGCAAAAATGAGTGTCCTGTATTCTCAACTACACCAATTCATTCACGAGGGATCGCCCCTTTTCATCTCCCTGCATAAAAACCTCAAGAATAGGCCTGGTATGTCACACAGAATCTCCTACAATTCTTGGTTTGCAAAGGGTATCTAGTTCATAATCTTGTAGCAGGCCTCGAAACTTTGACAAGATGGAAAGTTTCAACTGTTTTATCTTGACCCTTCTCATTCTTTTGTTGTTTTCAGGTGCCCAAGCAGTTCGTCATCTTCTGCAAGTTCCACCATTGCCTTCTGTGACAAATTTGCCCAAAACCAACAGTGCCACCATTCCTCTCAACACCACCTGCTACCACAAAGCCTTAGTTTCTTCATTTTGTTCATAGCAGTGAGAACTTTAGTTAGTGTGGCTTTGGTATGGTATAGGTGCTATACAGTTTATATAATCCTAAATTCACATAGCAACAGAAATTTAAATTATAAATATCTCCAATTATTTTGCTCAAATTCTGAAAAATTCTCAATGCAGCAGTAACTCAGCTTCAAAATAAAATAAAAAATTTGAGAGAAACCTTCCAGTTTATGTCTACCAGTAGCCGTAGATAGAATACACAGACTATTATTTATAGATAGATCAGGCCCTTCTCATCAATTTGTTAGCTAATTTTCTAGTCCTATCAAGAAGAATATTAGACAACTAATCCCTATGATCAATCAAATGATTCCATGATGATCATGAATTTGAATAAACAAAAACAGGGTGTGTCATCAGGAGTATAATGGTAATTTATCACAATAGGAGTATATATACACTCTTGAAGTTTCATGCTGTCGGGTACCATAATTCTTCCTTCCTTGTATCTTTAGAGTATTACTGGGGTGTTTACCATTTGTTTCAATTTTGTTTGTGTTTCTTTATACTGTATTTTGATGGAGTTTTGTATTTATGATTGAGCTTCGAGATAAATGGTCATTGTATTGTGTTTCTTCACTTCTAGTTTGCCTCCAAAAGCCATATGTGTGCGCTTAGTCATGCGATGCAATGAATCTGAATTTCCATAGTTATGGTAAAGAGCACACCTTACCTTCAGTACAGCAAACATCAGTCAAACAAATCACAGATTTCTTTTTGTGGATTCCCGATCCATAAAATCTAAAACTTTATGACACAACAAATGGATTAGGATGGTTTATTGAATAGGAAAGTAAGAATACTCTAAACCATCAACAATATGTTTGATGTAAGCAGTACATATAAAATGATTTCATTACAGTCTTTAAAGAGAAATCTCATTGCGATCCATTGAAAACTACCTAGCAGGCTCCATAATAAAAAGAAATTCATCTTGGCATGTCTAATAAGTTTTCCAATTCTATATGAAACAACAAAAGAAAATGTATGGAAACACCAAGCTTTAACAGAGTGATGTTTCATGATATAAAGCAATGTCACATGTTTGTTTGAAGTTATATCAGACTTTCTGGATTATGCTACACTCATGTAAAGATGAAACAAAGCTAATAGCTTAAAGTTTAGGACTCAAAATCATAAAGGGTGTAATATGTATACAAATTATTCTTACTAACATCCAATATCTCATATTGGACCATTATTGGTACAAGTTTTAGTGATCGTATTCTTTTTCTTTTTTTTTTGGATTCAAGAAAACCCTATCTCCCAGAAAGCGTACTTTGTGAGTCCAAGTGAACAAGTAAAATTCAGCCTCTTACAAGAGGTACACGCCTTGACTCAAACTCGAGATCTTCTGTATAGATGATCTCAAGTCTTTTGTCATCACACGCCCCTTAGCGACATAGTGATCATTTATCAGTAAGTCTAAGTAAAGGATTTAGTCATCCGAGATCTCTCATTTGCTGACTAGTGGCTAACCATTTCACCTACTCATCACTGGATGGCAAAAGGGGCAGGCATTGGAAATTTCATCGGGGATGAATTGGATGATGGTGTAACCAACTAGATCTCCCCTGGAGATTATGACGCTGAATGTGCATACCATATTTATCAGTCCTCGGTGATTCTGAACCCTCCAAAATTAGAAAGCTATTAAGTTCAAGAAAAGCACTGAATGACTGCCGCTAGGAATTCAGTGTATTTTGACCGATTTTACTCTCAACTTCAGGTCCTGAAACCTGAATAAATTGTGAACCATTTCCCCTCCCTCCACACATACTGTTCTGAATACAGTTTTTGGTCTCTTTTTTCTTAGCGAGGCGGCCTCAATTGTTTGCTGTATCACCATGGCTAGAAAGAGTAAGGGTCGCCAGAAGTTGGAGATGGTTAAAATTCCAAATGAGAGCAATTTAATGGTAACCTTCTCCAAGCGTAGGTCTGGCCTTTTCAAGAAGGCTAGTGAACTCTGTACTCTTTGTGGCGCTGAAGTCAGCATCATTGTGTTCTCGCCTGGGAAAAAGGTTTTCTCTTTTGGACACCCTTCTGTTGAAAAGGTCATGGAACGTTATATCACTGGAAATCTTCCCCAGATTTCAGGTGCTTCTCTTCTTATTGAGGCTCATCGCAATGCTAGGGTCCATGAACTCAACATGCAGCTAACTCAGGTACTGATTAGCAAGAATCTTGAAAGCATATTTTGTTTTTCCTTTTGTAAACATTATTTGCAGAAGATATTGTGAGAACCATTTTCTATAGAATTTGTTTAGGTGCATGAATTTGCTTTCATCAGAGAACCAAAATATTTTCTTGCTGATAAATTATTCACTAGGTGGTCAACCAAATGGAAGTGGAGAAGAAAAGAGGGGAAGAGCTAGACAGAATGGTGAAAGCTGGTCAGAATCAGAACTGGTGGGAGAATCCTATCCAGGAGCTTGGCTTGGCACAGCTTGAACAGTTGAAGGCGTCTTTACAGTATCTCAAGCAGGATGTGACGAGGCACGCCAAACAGATTCTGATTCAAAATTCAACTACTCCTCCTCAGCCTTTTATCGCAGCAAACCCCAGCAGTAGTGGGAATCTTCCTTTCGATATCAGGAATACTGGATTCATATCAAACATGGCTGTGCCACCTTTCAACACCAGCATGAGTGGGACTCCTTTCAACACAAACATGACTGCTAGTCCATTCAATGCAAGCACAGTAATGCCTCCTTTTGGATACAATCTTGGATACGGGAATAGTTTCTTCTAGTTCGTTAATAATTCTGTTGAAATTAGAATGTCTTCTTTTATAACACATTTCTTTTATGTTTTGAGTCTGTCAATATTTTCAGGTTGGAATTGAGTGTTGTGGATCAAGATATTCAAATGAAATGATAATAAATAGCATTTTTATTTGTGAACGATAGTCGTGATCTCCACAACAATATATACATCATGTCGAGCATATTAATATTTTATATGCAAGGAAATGATTCAATTCAGATTTTTCAAAGATTTCATCTTGTTTTCTCTTTTTTTGTTTTCGGAAAGAAATGTCCTGTGACTAGAGGTTCTTGATGAATAAAGCACTCATCTAACTCTATGCATAACAAACCATTGCTGCTAAACTACTGCAATTTACTTGCCGATCAACTGGTTTTGTATAAAAAATAATATAAATTATATTTTGGGACCTCACCTAATAGGTTAAGTTCTTAGGTGAGATGATTCCTTAAAGATGTCCTAAGTTCCAACCAGTAACGGAAACATATCGAGAAGTTCTCGCGAAAGAGAATGATTTTGTATCATTGATTGATTTTAGTTTATATAGTAAGTTGATAAAAAAATTCTATTTTTATCATAGTTATTAATTATGTTTTGTTCCTGACAGAACGGCCAGAACGTTCCATTCGTTTTCATCTCTATTTTAATTCCAGTCCGTTTCGGAAATTCCGACCGGAACGCCTCGGTTCTGTTCTAGGCGTTCCGGGTTCAAAATCTATTTTTTTTATTTTTTAAAAATTATTTTTGACATCTATACATCAAAATAATTTAAAAACACCAAAATATTTTAAATAAAAAAGAATTCAAATTTTAATTATGCTTGTTAAATTAATATTTTATATATATATATATATGAACAGTATGACACCAAAACGGCATGCCTGAACGCTCCAAAACTGGAACGTTTTGTTCCACTCGAAAAACCAGAACGGTGACCAGAACAATATTGACAACTATGATTTTGATGTTTACAGTCATGTCTTTTCGCGGTCGCATCTTTTAAAGAAAATCCCCACCATGTGAAACATTGCTTGAGCATGCAGCATATAGTAAGTACCTTATAACTATATTTGATCAAGGTTAATGAAAAATACAATTGATCTATGAACAACATCCTAACAACGCTTGACGGATTGCTACATGTTCCAAGGTTGTCAATACCATTTTGGTTGATAGTTTGTTTTTTCAATTGAAATGGAATGTTTCGGTTTCAAAACGTTTCAACTCGTTATTTTAATAAAATTATTTAGAATTGTGCAATCTAATCTAAAAAACAGATATAATAAAATAATATTTCTAAACAAAATTATAAACATGTATAATGTTACGAGAATGTCATTATCAATCTCGTAAGATCATTACATTCTCCGATTGCTCTGAAATATTAACATAATATATATAAGTATACCAAGAAACTCCGCGTAAAATTTCATCTTAATCTAACGATTGGATTAAGAGATATGATTGATATTGTAAAATTATTCGTTATTTAAAAAAAAAAACACTATTTGGCTAAAATGGAACAGGCGAAACGAAACCGAAACCGAAATATTTTGGCAGGTATTTGGCAGAAAAATCCATAACAGGCTAGAATTTAAACCGAGATAAAAACGATGTTGTTTTGTCTCGTTTTTTTTTCTAATATAAAACGTTTTGGTTGTTTCGGCCAAAACAAAACGAAACTGACAACCATGGTATAATCTGTTAACATGTTAATCATCATTGTCTGAAACACAAACAACCTTTTATTAACATCCAGAAAATGTAGTGTTGATTATCTTCTTACTGGCACCTTTAAGTTGTTGTAGTTACAGATACGATATCTTTTATATTGCAAACTTGGCTGGTGCCCTGCACTTGACCAACATTAAATAATTTTTGCTGCAAAAATTGGTACAAGAGTACGGTAATTTTATGTTTTTCAAGATGCAGATTGTTGTTCTGTCATCACTTACGCTGCAACAAAACATTACTACACTTTCCTTCTGTAGCGTGGAGGAATTTATTATGAAATTTCATTTTCATTTATGTATTTACCCCATGCAAATTCTGAAGAATATGCCGTTCCACATCATGAATCATTCGCGATCGAGCCTATCATGGAAGCTTTACGTACATGCATGCACGTTCGTGCTCATCATGTACAGGTACCTGCTAACTTATTTTAAAACAAAATCTACAGTTTATTAACAGATCTATATCTTCAAGATTTCAATCGCGTCACCTTTAATTTCTCTCCATCATTTCTAACAGCAGAACCTTTATTTCTTCAGAACGTCCATGCATACAAATCTTAAGCAAGATGAACTACAAAAATGAGTTCTGCAGAAAATTAACATCACTGACCCTCCTTTATACATGTTTACAATCCTTAAGCAAGATGAATTTTTCTATCTAAACAGGTACAAATCTTTTAGCGTTTTCTGGGACACAGGTCAGTGCATAATTCCGAAATATTACGAAACACCATCATAAGACAAAGCATCAGAAAAGTAATCTATGAAGCAGAGTTGCATAAGCACGGTTGCGAATCAGATTTTGCATTTGCCTCCGTCTGAACTAAGTAACCTGAGCTTCACTTTTGATACATACCTTTTTTTTTTGTTGAATTCCATTGTTTAGCCCCGAAATTATCGTTTTTGCTATTTTAGAAAAGTTTTATTTTAGCCATAACTCTTTATTTCCAGGTTCGAATCGACTTTCGTCAATTCTGGTTTGCTAAGGATTTCTAGCGTTTTTAATTTATGCAATTATCTCAATTTTTCTATTTTTGATCATTTTTAATAATTATCTTATTTCTTGTTCAATAAGGATTGAGGCTAAGGTTTTCGCTTTAAATATCACTGTAAGGATACTATATTATTCAATAAAATTTTGAATTTTCTTTAGAGTTTCTCTTGTTTCTAAAAATCCCAAAATATTATACAGAATACTGACATTAGTTATATTCTTTTGTGTTCTCCGCTGCGTCATAACCACCAAATTTTATTCTTGCAGCATCCTCCGCTAAGTAAGATAAACCACATGAAAGCCTCAACCAGCATCTTGTGCATAATCAGCTGTAGAAAAGATTTCCTACTCTTTGACATTTCTGAAAGATATGGAAAAGAAATCAGCAGCTGAATTATTTATCTCACAATTCAGCCACCTCTAAACCTTTTTTCCTTGATAAGTTTTCATCGATGACAGTGATTCGAAAAGTGATCTGGCTAAAGAAGGGCTATCATAGTTAATATCAACCAGGTTGGAGAATCAGAAAGGACTTACAATCAAATAATGATCTGGTTTACATGGAACAAACTAATCACTCTGCAGCATAACAGATTGAAAACA